>WEIV01002504.1:0-11569 GCA_013390005.1 Calyptomena viridis
TGCCTATTGTGTCAATGCAGCTGAGCCTATTAACAGGGAGAACCCCTCCAGCTGGGTGTGGAGGTGTTAATGTTTCCTCAGATCTCTTTCCTTATCTATTGTGGCCTGAGGTACAAAGTGTGCTCTGGGCAGCTGTTGCCAAATGATTTATCATTAACAGCTCATCAGACATGACATAGAGGGTATAGAATATACAGTTTTTGGTTATACCCACATAGTGATTGTGATAAACCAGTCCCAGCCCCTGTAACTATGACAGAAGTAGAGACTAGATTTTTCTACTTTGCTTTTTGAGTGTGCAAGTTTCTTTTTGCTCATAGTAAATTGCCTTATCTCAAAACCCATAAGTCGTTCTCATCTTATTTTTCCCTTTTCCCCCTGCTTGGCTGGGAAAAGAGGCAGGGGCAAGAGACTCTGCAGGCCCCTGGCATCTAGCCAAGGTCAATCTATTACAGCTACTTATAGAGAGATAAGGTCTCCCCTGAGCCTCCTTTTCTCCAGGCTAAACACCCCCAGCTCCCTCAGTAGCAAGCTCCTCATAAGACTTGTGTTCTAGATCATTGACCAACTTCATTGCCCTTTTCTGGAAACACTCCAGTGCCTCAGTGTCTTTCTTGTAGTGAGGTGACCAAAAGTGAACACAGGATTCAAGTTGTGGCCTCACCAGTGCTGAGTACAGAGGGACAATCACTTCCCTGGCCACACTATTTCTGATACAATCCAGGATGTCATTGGCCTTCTTGACCACTGGGGCACACTGCTGGCTCATGTTCAGCCGGCTGTCAATCAGCACTTCCAACACTCTTCCCTCAGCCTGTAGTGCTGCAGAGGGTGGTTGTGACCCAAGTGCAGGACCCACCATTTTTTTACCCAGAGAACAGTACAGCCAACTAAGCCATGAGCAGCCAGTTTCTCCACGATAACTGTGTGGGAGACAGTGTCAAAGGCTTTAGTAAAGTCCAAGTAAATCATATCCCTAGCCTTTCCCTCATCCAGTAAGTAGATCCTCTTGCCACAGAAGAGATCAGGTTCATAAAGCAGGACCTGCCTTTCCTAAACCCATGCCAGCTGGGCCCGATCCCCTGGTTATCCTGCACATGTCACATGATGACACTCAAGATGATCTGCTCCATGACTTTCTCTAGCACCAAGGTCAGACTGTAGTTCCCTGGATCCTCCTTCCTCCCCTTCTTGTGGATGCGCATCACATTTGCTAACCTCCAATCAACTGGGACCTCTCTGGTTAACTAGGACTGATGATAAATGATAGAAAGTGGCTTGGCAAGCTCTTACACCAGCTCTCTCAGTACTCTTGGGTGGGTCCTACCCAGCTCCATAGACTTATGCATGTCTAAGCGGTGTAGTAGGTCGCTGACCATTTCCAATTGGTCTATAGGGGCTTCATTCTGATCCCTGTCAGATCAGGGGGCTAGGTACCCTGAGGACAACTGGCATTGCTATTAAAGATTGAAGAAAAAATGCGTAAAGTACATCAGCCTTTTCCTCATCCTTTGTCACTATGTTACCCACTGCATCCAATAAAGGATGAAGGTTCCCCTAAGACCTCCTTTTGTTTCTGATGTTGATGCCTTGGGGTTTTTCATCATATTTCTAGGATTTTAGCCTGCCTGTATGGGCTCACTTGGAGACGTTTTTGCCAGGCCTTTCCTGGCAATGTTTTCATTCTTTGTGTAGATAACGGGGGTAGCAAGACACAACAGAGCTGCTAGAGAGGTTCTGGGAGGGGGACCTGGGGGGGACCTGGAGGTGGAGTTAGGGAAGAAGAAGATTTCTGGTTGGGCATCTTGAAAACTTCAGTTCAAGACGAACTTTGGTTGGGTAGGATGGTAGGGGAGTAGTCTTCTGAAGGTTATAAATGTAAAGGGGTCAGGTGATCTCGGTCTCTTGTCTTCGCTCCTGGACCCTGGAAACCCCCATTAAAGTATTGTTCTTCTTTTCATCATTATGAATTTATTTTGCAGTTTTTGTCTCCCCCTCTGATTTCAGGCATCAATGTAGTTGTAAAAATACTTTTGTTGTCTTTTTCAGCAGTAGCCAGACTAAATTCTAGCTGGGCTTTAGCCCTTCTAGTTTTCTCCCTGTATAACCTCCTGATATCCTTGTAGTCCTTCTGAGTTGCCTGCCCCGTCTTCCAAAGGTCATAAACTGTCCTTTTTTCCCTGCGTTTGACTCAAAGCTCTGTGTTCCACCAGGCCAGTTTTCTTCCCCACTGGCTCATCTTTCAGCACATGGAGACGGCCAACTCCTGCACCTTTAGGATTTCCTTCTTAAAGCATGTCCAGCTTTCCTGGACTCCTTTGACCTTCAGGCCTGCCTCCCAAGTGACTTTCTCAACCAGTCTCTTAAACAGGCCAAAGTCTGCCCTCCGGAAGTCCAAAGTAGCTGAATGGCACAGCTCAGAGTGTCATGATCGGAGGAGTAGAATCCAGTTGGAGGCCTGTAGTCAGTGGCATTCTCCAGGGATCAATACTGGGTCCAGTCTTATTAAATTTGTTTCTCAACAACCTGGATGAAGGGATCGAATGCACCTTCAGCAAGTTTGCTGATGATATGAAACTGGGAGGAGTGGCTGATTCACCTGAAAGCTGTGCTGCCATTCAGTGGGACCTTGATAGGCTGGAGCATTGGGTAGAAAGAAACCTAATGAGGTTCAACAAGGGCAAGTGTAGGNTCGTTATGGTGTCTGGCCTAGCAAGGAGTTTGCTTACAGAGCCCTGTAAAAGACCCGTGCCCCAAATCATCCAGCCATTCTTCAACAGTAACCTACTTTAGGTAACCCTGCCTTGGCAGGGGGTTTGGACTAGATGATCTCCAGAGGTCCCTTCCAACCCTAACTATTCTGTGATTCTGTGAAATTAGCAGTTCTGATGACCCCTCTCCTTACTTCTCCAAGAAACAAATATGCTATCATTTCATGATCACTATGCCCAAGATGGCCTCCAACCATCACCCACAAGTCCTTCTCTGTTCATAAACAACGGGTCCAGCAGGGCACCTTCCCTAGTTGACTCAGTCACCAGCTGTGTCAGGAAGTTCTCTTCCACACACTCCGGGAACCTCCTAGACTGTCTTCACTCAGCTCTATTGTACTTCCAGCAGACATCTGGTGAGTTGAAGTCCCCCATGAGAACAAGGGCTAGCGATGATTGTGAGACTTCTCCCAGCTGCTTATAGAATATTTTGTCTGCCTCTTCATCCTGTTTGGGTGGTCTATAACTGGCTCCCACCAGGATATCAGTGTTGTCGGCCTTTCCCCTGATTCTTACCCATTAATGCTCAACCCTAGCATCACCACAATTAAGCTTCAGACAACCGAGACACTCCTTAACACACAGGGCTATGCCACTGCCTCTCCTTCCTTGCCTATCCCTTCTGAAGAGTTTATAGCCATCCATTGCAGCACTCCAGTTGTGCGAGTCATCCCATCATGTCTCCATGATGGTAACTATATCATACATATGTCACCTTTTTTAGGGGAGAAGCTCTAATTCCTGCATGACCGTTCTCAGGTGCTTCCATGATTTCTAACACATCAATAACCTTCACTTGCTTCCTGCTGCATGGATGTCTATTCCCTACCTCTACTGAGATGGCAGACTGAAGGACCTCACTAGCACACTGTCCCTCTAACAGTGGTGTGCTGCCCCCAGGCTTATTTCTAAAGGTCCTTGTTTTATTCCCTTCCCCCTTCAAATCTAGTTTAAAGCTCTCTCAATTAGACCTGCTAACTCCTGGGAAAAGAGGGCAGACTTTTTCCTTTTTTAGACAGGTGTACCTCATGTGTTGCCAGCAGGCTTGATGTCGTGTAAACCAACTTGTGACCACAAAACCCAAAGTTCTGCTGGTAACACCAGGCTTGGAGCCAGGTACTGATCTGTATGTGGACTACTGAATGAAGTTGCAACACCATTGAGGGCTGCAGTACCAGACATGCTGGAACTCCAATATGAACTGGAGTCAAAGGCCATCAAATGGTGTGCTATAATTGATATCTACAATTGATATGTTGATTTTTCTCGATCCCTTTGGCAGCAGAGCGCAGGCCACAGCTTGCTTTCACATGGAGGGGTATGTAGTACACCTGGAATTGTCCTGGTTTGGGACAAATATATTCAGAGGGATAAATATTCTCTGATAAAAACAGGCCACAGTCACCCTCTCCCACCAGGTTCGAGAAAAAGAAATATTTCCTCAAAGGAAAGTGAAAGGAAAAATACAAAACTATTTATTTAACAAACACACAAGAAAATAATAATAATAATAATAAACAATAAATAATGAAGTCTCTCACTGGAAGACTGGAAGACCCAGAGTCCCTCCGTTGGTATGGTTTTCCCTCTCTCCCTTTGCAGGCTAGGCCAATTGTGGGGGCCCCCCCCCAGGCCAGACTGGTGGAAAAGGCCTCCCAGTGAGGTTTCAATGTTCCAGTGTCCTGACAAGTCCAGGAGAGAAGAAAAAGAAATCAGAAGTCCAGGAAAATACAGGAATCTCTGCTCTCTCCTTCCGAAGAAAAGGACTGAGAATCTGGCTGGAAAAAAACTAGAAGAAAGATGCTTTCTCCCCCCTTGCAGCCCAGCCACCGAAGAAGCAAAACAAAATGAACCCGTGTCCTTGAGACACAGGACTGCTTCAAAAAAGTTCTTTCGACTGTTTTTTTTTCCTCTCCGTTTTCGAGCTCAGTTTAAGGCACAAAATTCTTTTTTTTTCTAGCATAGAGTAGGCGATATGGGATACATCATAAAGTCACCCCAAGAAAACTGCCCAAGGGGTGGAAACACAACTCTACCCTTGGCCATGGACAGATCCAAGAACATCTGCAATACATTGATGACATCATTGTGTGAGCAAACACAGCAGAGGACGTGTTTGAGAAAGGGAGAAGAATAATCCAGATTACTTTGAAATCTGGGTTTGCTATAAAACAAAGGTCAAAAGACCTGCACTTGAGATTGCTTTTAGAGATAATATGGCAAGATGGGCATTGCCATATCTCAATGGATGTGATAAATATGTTGTGTGTTTTTAGAAAATGCATGTTCCAGGTTATAGTCTGATCGTAAGGCCTCTCTATCGAGTGACTGGGAAGAAGAACAATTTTGAATAGGACCCTGAGTGGCAACAAATCTTTGAACAAATTAAACAAGAGATAGCTTGCGCAGCAGTCTGGACAGGACAAGATGTGAAAAACGCGCTTAACACTGCTGCCAGGAACCATGGCCCCACCTGGAGCCTCTAGTAGAAAGTACCTGGAGAGACTCAAGGTTGACCTCTAGGCTTTTGGAGCCAGGGACCCTGCTACACTCTAACTGAAAAATAAATATTACCGGCATATGAAGGGGTTCAAGCTGTTTCAGAAGCAGTTGTTACTGAAGCACAGCTCCTTTTTGCACCCCAGTTTCCTGTGCTGGATGTTCAAAGAGAGTCTATGCATCTTGGAAGTCTTGCTACATAGACTAAGTGGGTGGTGTTAGTCATGCACCAGGCTTTAATGGGGAACCTCAACTGCCCAGGAATCCAGAACGAGACCATGGACTGGCTAGAGGGCCAAAACTTCGGAGTGTCACCAGAGGAGGTGACTTATGCTGTATAATAAATTACCAGTAAATGAGAAGCAATATACCCTGTTTACAGATGGATCCCGTCATATTGTGGGAAGACATCAAAGGTGGAAAGCTGCTGTGTGGAGTTCTACATGCCAAGCTGCAGAAACTGTTGAAGGAGAAGGCGAATGGAATCAGTTTGCAGAGGTGAAAGCTCTCAGCTGGCTTTAGATATTGCTGAATGAGAAAAATGGACAGTACTTTATCTCTAAAGCACTCATGGATGGTAGCAAATTCTCTGTGGGTGTGGTCGTAGCAATGGAAGCAGAATAACTCACAGCATATGGGTAAACCCATCTGGGCTGCTGCATCATGACAAGATATTGCTGCCTGAGTGGAGAACTTGGTTGTAAAAGTGTTAAGGAAACTTCCCTGTCCAACTATCCAGGAGCCACTCTGGCAGTCACACTCACACCACCTGAGCTAGGACCACGGCCCCTTAGCAGCTACACAAACCACACTCACACAGTCAGACCAGGTTTCCTTACTGGCTCTGTTGCTGATTTTAGGAGATCTCTAAACACAGAGACAGAATCTAGTTCAGAAAGGAGACGTTTATTCTGCGCAGGATGCAAGGCGGAGGCTTTCGCAAACCAAGCACACCAAGGGATAAAGGTATCTTTTATACAGTAAAATTCACATGAACCTGCCTATCTAATACATATTCTCCACCTACTTAATGCATATTTATTTGGGTGATGTGATCTTACGCAATGCTTGCTTTATTTGGGTGAATCTTATAGGATAAGAAACACAAAGTTCTTTTCTTCATTAAGCAACTTCTATTGTATAAGTTATCTGACGACATCAGTTATGCTTACAAAAGATGAGAAAATTCAGCCTGGGGACAGATAATTCAGCTCAAAGACATCAGCTTGACCCTAGGTTTCTCATAGCAAAGTGTCAGATGTCCTGATCTTTAAAATAATTTAATCTTGGTGAAATAACTAAATAACAAAATAACAGCTCAAGCTGGGTGACTCCGAGGAGGGACCCCAAACAAAGGAAACCCTGGGCTTTTATACCCTTACAGTCTAAGCCTGCAAAAGCCTGGGGGTTGTCAGCTCCTGCTGTCTCTCTGAGTGTCAGGTCACCTGGCTGATGCCACAGGTGCCCATGCCCTTTGTTATGCACAGTCAGCAGTCAGCCTCTCACCTGGGGCTCCCACCACCTAGAGCTCAATCTGAATCTTGCACTGAAGCTACACAGGGAGCTACCTGCACTGAATGTATTCCTCAACCAAGTTACGTCACATAAATGCTCACATACCCAAGATATGTGCCACTGAAGAACATCTAAACAATGAGCAGGTGAATCAGGCTTCTAGAACTGAAGTGGCTCTTTGTAGGTCGATGGGCCCATGACACATCAGACATCTAGGAAGGAATAGAACATACCAATGGGCTCATGATCAAGGGGTGTACTTGACTATTTGTCCTGGGTTTGGCTGGGAAGGAATTAATTATCTTCTTAGTAGCTGGTATAGTGCTGTATTTTGAATTCAGTATTGTTGTGTCCGGTGGGTCCGAGAGGCAGAAAGTACGACAAGAAGGCTGGATTTCATGAAGTTTCTCAGGTGTTTATTTAACTATTTGCGTGCCGGCATTCTACAACCTAATCCTAAGCTAAACTATCTGAACCTAAGCATAGCTGACCTTTCTAGCAGACTCTGTGTCCATGCCCCCAGACAGCATGTCTAGCTGGGCCTGGACACGTGTCTCTCTGCTTGACCAGATGTCTCACGGCCAGGCAGAGGGTCTGCTCTCTAAGATGCCTACAACATGTCTGCCTTCTTTTTGCTACACAGTTACAGCTATATAACAGACTATATTGTTTACATTAATCACCCAATGACCTAGAGATCAGTTTCTCCTTGTTCGATTACAAGAACCGGGTCATGTCCAGTCACAGACTCACTTCTACACATGCTCAGGCAGAAAACGGCCTGCAGCATGGGCCTACACAGTATGAGAATTGTTAAAGCACTTGTTATGATTTTTGTTATGATGTTTGTGGGCGAGCTGAGCTCTTGCTTTTTAGCATTTCTTCTTATTATCAAAGTCCAGTACCAGATAAAGGAATAAGACTCGCAGCTTCTCAGTTTTTCTTGCTGTTTATTAAACTCTTATCACAATTTCAGCATGTCACCCAAACCTGGGTTTAACACACCAGAGCGTGTGCTGCGAAAAGCGTATACTGCAAAGCGTGAAATGCCTTGGAATGCCTGAAATGGTGACTGCATCTAAGTTTTTAAGGACACTAATGACCAATAAAGAGATACCACATACCATGTTTACAATTCTGTACCAGTAATCCTAACTTATTACTAACACGTTATTTCTACCTCAAATCTATTCTACCAATCTCTAAATGCCAGCTCTACTGCAGTACAAAGAGCAAGAAGAAGAAGAACTCAAGGCAACACCCAAAATCCTCCATCTTGTCTTCTCTTATATCTATACTACAAAACCTAAAACTATAAGTTTCACTTCTATGACAAACTAAACTATGATCCAAATTATATTTTTGTTGTTTTTGCTTCTTCCATCAATGTTGGAAGCTTTTCCCAGGGACACAGATCAAAGACTGTATCCAGCTGGGGTCTCTGCAAGGGTCCCAGACCCTCCAGGGCAATTTGAGGGGTAGTCCACATATCCTGGATTCCAACAGAGAATAATGTTGATAACACATGGATATTTTGGTTTTTGCCAAGTAGTGCTTACTACTAAATCAAGGACTTTTTGGTGTCTTATGCTCTGTATGAGGTGCACAAAAAGCTGTGAGGGAGCATAGCCTGGGCAACTGACCCAAACTGGCCAAAGGCATATGCCCAGAACCACAGAATGGGTAAGGTTGGAAGAGACCTCTGGAAGTCATCTAGTACAACATTCCTGCTTCCAACCCTATTCCTCTAGGGTTCTCTAGAGCACGTTACTCGGGATTGTGTCCAGATGGCTTTTGATTATCTCCAGGGAAGGAGACTCCACAACTGCTCTGGGCAACCTGTCCCAGTGCTCAGTCACCCTCACAGTAAAGAAGTACTTCCTCATGTTCATGTGGAACTTCCTGTGCATCAGTTTCTTCCCGTTGCCTCTTGTCCTATTGCTTGGTGCCACTGAACAAAGCTTGGTCTATCCTCTTGACACCCTCTCTTCAGATACTTATAGACATTGATAAGGTCATTGATAAGGTCCAGCTTCCTCAGTCTTTCTTCATAAGAGAAATACTCCAGTCCCCTAATCATCTTTGTCACCCTCTGCTGTACCCACTCCAGGAGCTCCATGTCTCTCTTGAACTGCACACAGTGCTCTAGATGCAGCCTCACTAGGACTGAGTAGAGGGGCTGGATCACCTCCCACAGTCTGCTGCCAATGCTCTTCCTAATGCACCCCAGGATACCATTGTCCTTCTTGGCCACAAGGACCCACTGCTGGATCATGGACACCTTGTTGTCCACCAGGACCCCCAGGTCCTTCTCCACAGAGCTGCTTTCCAGCAGGTCAGCCCCAGTCTGTACTAGTGTGTGGGAACAAGTTAACTTGGCTGCACCAGCTGCCCAGCTGATTAGGACAAAAAAAGACCTTTGGCCTTGAAGCCCATGTTTTGACAGAGAGCGTGAGAAAGCAAAGTAGAAAACTACTTTGAGGTATGCATGGTAGTATGTATGACACGTGGCTGAAAGCAGCCACAGACTGCGTGAGAAAGTGAGCATGTGAAGTCAAAACATGGAGTTGCAAAAGTTGTGAGAACCCTAATCAGCTGATTGGCAACAGCAGGTGCTGTTTTACAAAGAGCATAATAAAAGGGGTCATGGAGCAGGGGCTCAGGAGAAGAGCGCGTGTGGAATCCTCAATTCGACTTCTGTGTGTGTAGTCTCACTCATCCATCACTGATAGACAATTAATGACACCCATAGATAATTAATTACCCCGATAATTAGTGACCCCAATAACTGGTGACCCTGACGTGCAACGAGAGCACAGGAACCCTCCCCGATGTGAGACGAGAGGATAGAAACCCTCTTTGACATGCAACAAGAGCTACGGAAAACATTGGTGACCATGATCCGATGGGATAATGTAAGTGCCGGCATCATCCTAAAACATTACAACAGAGGTGTCCGCGAGACGGAGTATTGCGGGGTCATGTAGAATAATGAGACAGGGGATTTTCCAAGAACACAGGCTTTATTTAGAGGTTTTACAACAGGTCTTATATGCAGCAGGGCATAAGGATACACAATTAGCGTGTTTGCTTTTGTTAGTTAAAGAGCATTGTACCTGGTTCCCTAATGAGGGGACTCTGCACATTGATATATGGGAGCAGGTTGGAGAGTGTTTACAAGCTTGGAAAATGATGGGCTGTGCTATTTCTGACTCTGCCATAGCTACCTGGCTCTTCCTCATGCATGCTCTGCAGCCCTTGAGATTAACAGAGCCTGATACAGTGACAAAGGAACCACCCCCTGCTTTAGACTTGTCAGATGACCCCTCTGGGGATAGGGAAAATGTATTACCTACTGCTCCTATTCTTCTTGGTGATAACCCTGATCTGCCCCATGTGTGTGTCCCCCTCCTCCCCTGCTGTCAGAGGAGTTAGGGCCTCCAGCGGGGCCCTTGACTCCTGCCTTTAATCATGCTAATTTCCGCAATACTTTATCCTTTTGTAAATTGTGGCAGCCTGTAACAGAGATGGGGCAGTTTGGGATAGGATACTGTAACCAAAATATGTCAAGTTATTGGGAGCTTGTAACTAATGGAGATGCAGGGAAAGGGAATCCATATTTGGACAAAGGCCTTCACCAGAACAGGACAATGGAAATACACCATGTTTGGGGAACACACATGAATAGTGCATGACCACAGCTGTGATTGGACCAGAAAGCGCATCGACAACTTGTGGACTCTTTAACCCTCAATTGATTGGTTTGAGACTGACCTTAGGGGAACCTATGACTAGAGTTTCAGATATCTAACAGGAATAAATATTTAGAAAGCATAAACCATTTTATAGTATAAAAAAATGATGCTTTGTCACAATATTAGGATTGCGATATTACAATTGGGATTACACAATAAAAAGATTCAAGATTCTCTCCAGCAAAAGAGTGTCCATGAATCCATTACCTGCTGCCACAAATGGCTGCCCCAAACAGGGAATATGATCCGACAGCTCAAATGAACACCCAAAAAGGGACTACGACCCTGGAGCGCAAAGAAGACCGAGGTACCAGTGGCGGGAGCTCAGCTGAAGGAACTCGGACGTGAGGAGTCCGGCAAATCGAGGATGAAAACCCCGGAGGCATGCATACACTCCTGGTAAATGGGAGACCAGCCGAGAATGGAACAAAAGAGGTAATCTCTCACAGGAACAAAAAAGCTTTAGATATTCTGCAAAAACTAGCAAAAAACAAAATAGAGACACCAAAAGAGTGCCCGTGAATCCATCGCCTGCTGCCGCAGTAAACCACAACTGCCTTCACCTCCTCCTAATCCTTTTCTACACTGTGAGTGGGTAGGCAAATTTGGCAGGTGCTAAGACTGCTGCATTGGAAAGATGCAGAGCTGAAGCGTTATGGCAGGGTGATCTCTCCTTTTTAGCTTTCCCTGTTGTGACTCAGCCAAATCAACCGCCTTGACACGAGGGTCTTCCTTATCAGCTTTTCAAGGAATTGAAACATTCTATACATGAAAATGGGTTGCATGGCACATTTACTATTAGACAGAGATCTGTTACAAAATGCAGAATGCTTTCAAATTGCCTTAGCAGATTTTGTGAGGAACATTTCTTTTTCCTTGCCAGCAGAAAAATTATTAGAAGGCTTAGCGCAGTTGCCTCTAACCTCGAATGTGCTCTTATCACCTGTGCCTATCCCAGGTGCAAAAACTGTGTTTATAGATGGGTCTGGAAAAACGAAAAAGGCCATTGTTGCATGGTGTTGTGGTTTT
>WEIV01002505.1:0-47718 GCA_013390005.1 Calyptomena viridis
CGCTGGCCGGCAGGTGGCGCTGCCCAGCAGAGCGCGGTGGCCCTCAGGGACTCTTGTGACACTAAAATGTATTAGCCTTCACTTCCGTACTTCAAATACTCATGGTGATGCCATTCCAGGAGGATTTTCGGATAGCTCCACCATTATTGGTGTTAGGGGCAGAAAACCAATCTGCAAGAATCTAAAAAAGGCATTTAAAAGGCATTTTACGCATTCTTTATGCCGTGAGAAGCTTCGTGCCTGTGTTCTTATACTATTAACTTCACATAAAGCTGAGCAATCTGCCTTTAAAATATATAATATGCATATTTGTCACAGTTTGAGATAAAGGGCATAGGCCAGTGCCAGCAGAATGACTAAATTTAGTTTGTTCCCTCCACTCTGTGCCTGGCTCTGTGAACAAAGGTTGAAAAGAATAGCATCGATTCCACTGGTCTCCCCTCCAACAAATCTTGTGTAAGAACTGCACTCACTTGACAATCATGTAGGAAATTCCCAATGCCTGTGGTATTTGCTGTCAAAACCAAAATTCCTAGTTCACTAATGCATTTACTCCCTTACATGGCCTTTATCACAGCCATGATGATTAATATTCAAATATGTATTTTTCCATTTGATTACACTAAAAGTGTGTTCAAGATCATGCTCTTAATAAGCTAAATGTTTTAATTGTATTGGAAAATAAGAAATGCTATGGGTGCTATTTCTTTCTTGAGCACTAACTGTTAACTTTTTTAAAAACGAGAATTATTCCCCCCTTAGACGAGAGCAATATTTCAAGTAAATCTAAAATACTTCCATAATTGATTTCATGCTTCTTTAATGATTTTTTTTTAACTATCTGCAGAATTTCCAATGTACTGCTCTGCAATGTGACAGACCGGGTGTCATTTTGGTTTGTGGTCACAGATTCTTCCAAAAATGTGACAACTGTTCCTGGAAGTGAGGTAGAGGCAGCCATCAGGTACAGTCACTGCTTCTGCAGCCTTTTCTTCCTTGTTTACTGAGGATGCTTTCTTTCTCTGGGCCTTATATGAATGAGCATTCTTCTTCTTTAAGGATGAATTAATCCAAGTAGTTAAAACACTAGGGGGTCAGTACTCTTTCGTGAATATGAGATTAGAGGATTTTTAACAGTCCCACAGAATGCAAAGCATGTGAGCCTTGGGATTACAGCTTCAGAAAGAGTCTCTGCTAATGCTGGAGACTCAGAAGAAATCTAGTCCCTTTCCAGAGCCCTGTGTGTGATTTGCTGTGCAGTGCGTGACACATACACTGCTCTCATCCAGCTGCTACACTTCCCAGCAAGAGAGCCTCCTCCCTCAGAGGATGGAATTGCACACTTTCTGGGTGGCATTAATATAATTTAATTTTCATTGCATGCTACATGCACATCTACACCTGGAATAATGTCCATAGTCTCCCTGTCAGTGCTTCTCACTTAATTTAGAAGTCAGCTTCCACATGAGAAGAGCTCGTGTGAACTCCTTGAAGAATTGTCTGTGTCCCAGTTTGGTTTAAACAGTCTTATGCTCACATTCTTTCCATACCAGCTCATTCTAGAGTGCCAGTCAATGTCATAGCTGAGCACTGCTTGTACAAAGTATCATGTGGTACAAATCAGTTTGCTTTCTACTAAAAATCACATTCTATAGCAAATAAAAGCAAGAACATGGAGCTGATGAGGGAAGAAGAAGTAGGTAGTGTGACTTCAGTGGCTCACCAAACCTGCAGAGGGGTTTATAGGGATGAGTCCCACAAGCAGCATAACTCATGTACATTTCTCAAGCACAGAGTGGAAAACAGACCTCTTTGTTTTCAGGCATTCTGTGCTCTGTCTTGAAAATTCATTTTATCTCTACGGAGGTGTAATGCCTAATTCCTGATGAATGAGTATGCGTTCTTTTGGAAAGATTAACTTAAGCTTATGAGCAGATTAAACTATTTCCTACAGAGACGCCAAACAATAGCTTCATAGCATTAGTGGAGGAAGCGGATTATTTATTCACCAAAGCTCTGTGTAAAAGTGCTGGAATGCAGAGTTTTTGCATTTCTGTTATTCTTTGGTACATTCAGTAGCATAAGCTGATTTATTTAAGTCTTTTATTTGCCCTGTTTGGCAGGGAAATTGGATGCTATTATTGTTTGTTTTTTACTGTCGTCTGTCGTTTGATAAAGAATATGGTATTTATGAAAAGTTTTAATTCTTACCTAACTCAGAAACAAGGAATAAAATGGCTTATAAAACTACAATACTTTTTCTTCAATTGCTTCTGATTGCAGACTTCATACTAAAACTTTATTTTAATTCTTCACACTATGGTAGCATGTAAGAACAATAGCAATGGACCAGAATTTTGTTGTATGATACTCTCTACAAAGTAAGAATAAAGAGGAAGGTAAGCCATCTCAGAGCTCTTTATGAGGCTCAAGATCTTACATAAATATACATAAGATACAGTTATGCATATACAAACATGAAATGCACTTGTAGTTGTCTGCGTGTATATATAATTCTGAAACTCCAGGCATTAGATGAGGGTGAACAATGCTTATTTCAGCTGTTCACAATGATCCTTTCATATCAATAAGGATGAAAATTCTTTCTAAATGACAGACAGCTTACTGTATAATGAGTCTTACAACATGCCATGGCTTTCAGTCCTCTTCAGGAATGCTGGCTTTCCATTAAGGCTAAGAACTTCCTGTTTAAGGGGCAGCCAAACATGATTTCCAAGAAAAGCATTTTGCAAAATCTTGTGTTTCCCGTACGTCTGTTCTTAGGAAATACTTGCTCTATGGTAAATAAATTGAATTTTATACAAAAAAGAGCTGCTTTAATTCATACAACTGCAATCAGAAAGAATTTCTCAAGACTAATATGTGTTACATATTTTCTCAAAAATTTTTAGTATTTTGAAAAAACTAATGAAAGGTACAGCTAAAGCCTCTTAAGGCTGCTTAGGTTCAGATCCAGAAATACCTTCAAATGCTCACATGTAGTGAAAATGGGTGAAGATATCCATTACAGGGTAGCAGTTGTACTAGTCATGTGAAAAAGCATATTTCTCTGACTTACAGATTCTCATAATGGAAAAAACGTGCAAAGTACAAATGTCTTCAGGTGCATCCTGCAGGGAAGAAGGAAGTGTTGGCCATAGGGGTGGATTCTTTTTAACCAAATTATAGCCTGTGCCTCATGGATCTAAGAAAATTTACAGCAGCAGGGGCAGAGGTAACATAACATAACATGCAGGATGGTTCAGTTTGAGGGACCAAGGGGCACTGTAAGTAAATCCTCTGAGTGTTGCAGGGTAGATCTGCCACTCCCATGCTAATCTTGAATGCTGTATGAGCAAGACAACAGAGATACCCTTACAGATTACAACCTTCTATGTCTTCAGTACATAGTCCATACCAGAAATAAATACTTAAAATGTACTTCAGGTCTTATCTGTATTTCCCAGTTTTTCAGATAAATACATATGAAAGTCAGGTGTTCAAAATGTTGGAAGTGTATGGGTGTCTATGGATTACTGACAGGGTCTGTGTAAAGGGAAGGTCTGCATAATCCTACCAACATCACAGCATCATACAATCATAGAATCATAGAATCAATTAGTTTGGAAAAGACCTCCAAGATCATCAAGTCCAACCTTTGGCCGAACACCACCATGACACCTAGATAATGGCACTAAGTGCCATGTCCAGTCCATGGATGTTGACTCCACCAACACCCTGGGCAGCCTATTCCAATGCTTAACCACCCTTTCAGTGAAGAAATTCTTCCTGTTGTCCAACCTGAACCACCTCTGGTACTGCTTGAGGTTATATCCTCTTGTCCTGTTGCTAGTTGTCTGGGAGGCCAATCCCCACTGAAGGCAGACAACATCCACACTTTCTCTCATCAGATTGGATCAAATTCAGTCCTGCCACACTTGCAGCACATTCATGAAAAATCCTTTTATTTTCTCTTATGTTTTCAACTTATCAAATAGCTGTATAAAAAGTTGTGATGTTCTTTTTCCTTTTTCTTTTTTTTTTTTAAACGAAGGATGAACCGGAATAGAATCAACAGTGCCTTTCTACTGAGTGACAAAACACTGCAGTTTCTGAAGATAACCTCAACCTTATCACCTCCCGTTGAACCCTCTACGCCTGTCTGGCTTATTGTATTTGGTGTTGTTCTTTGTCTCATTGTGGCTGGAATTGTTTTCCTCGTTGTGTCAGGGATTCAGAAGCACAAGAAGTAAGCGGCTTAGCCTTTCTTCTGTTTTAATGGAATACTGGCTAGTTACATCATCTGGGCTGGTTTTGTGTTTCAGAGCAGCTTCAGAGAAATTATAGCTGTGCCCCTTTCCTTCTCTAGGTAAAGAAAACATGGTCCTTTTCTGAGGAAAGGGGTTAACATTTTTAATTGTGAAGTATAGATGCCTTAGTAATGCTGGGATGTAAGGAGGAAATGAGGAGTGTAAGAATATGATCCTGGAGGCCATCTACTAGAGATGAGCTTTACAAAGACATTTGATGTCATTATTCCAGAGGTTTATTGTGCCACAAGTGAGCCTCCTCTCACAGACAACCCACACAGTTATTAAGAGGGAGAAGGCTGGCAGTGACTGGGCCCCTTCCAGGGCAGTAGTGCCAGAAGCTAGCTGGGCTAAAAGAAACCTGACTCAGAGGAGTAATGCTTAATGTATGGCTGAAGAGGGCCTCTCAGTGGAACAGTACGGGGTTTCACCTGCCATTCATGACCTGATGAATACCCAGTCTTTCACAGGTTCATGGGAGGTCTCTCCATGAGCTTAGGTGTTTGCTGTCTGGGTAGGAGAGAGATACTGTCTTTTCCTCTGAGTTTCTGCCCTGTGGTGGCACTGGTGGAAAAGAGAAGACTAAGCATGCTTCCCTAGTGTGAGCATGCTGAAGCAACACAGACAGTCAGTGGAGTTTTGATCCTGCCATCTCTGTTGGCTCTGAGTTGGGCATAAGGAGTAGAAATTTTTCAGCTGAGTTGAGATTCCGCCATATAAGTTCAGCTTCTGCCATGCTTTGGGCTGCACAGAGATTAGGTTAACACAAAATTCTCGCTTCAGCAATAGATTCATACAGGAACAGCGGAAGAACTGAAAAACAGTAAATTTCTCCTGAAACTAGATAATGTTGAAGTTATTGACTATATGACAGATTGCGTCCTCAAATATATCAGAACAATGGATTAATATATCAAAAGTTGTTTGTTGCAGAGACTTTTCCTTTCTGCCTCCTTATTACCTTGAAGAACTTTAAAAGACCTCAGAAAAACAACACATTGTGAAGGTTAAGCACTTCTCATAGAGACCCTTTAGTAGTGTAGTCAGAATCCCTTCAGTTATATTTTACGTTCACAGGAGTTGCAAGAATATCCAAAATGCCTTTCTGTTTTCGAAAAAGCCCCAAAATTCAACAAAGAATAGATGAAAGATGCTGTTGGGAAAAGAGTCTGGGCAGGTACGTGAAGAGTTAAGCCCTGTCACAACCATGTTGTATGGACTGAGTTATTTCATGCCTTGAACACGGGCAACCTCTTCTGAAAAAACAGAGAATAATGTTGCTACCTGAATCCCATATCTGCTCTCTGTGTAGTATCATGGCTCTGTCTGTCTTTGTAGTGCCTAACTTAAAGGGGGTCTTTGAATTTCAGATAAGTGTAATATAAATAAACTATGCTAAATAGCTATGATTTTTCTAGCTAAAATAATCATTTGTGCTTTATGTCATGCTGAAAGACAGGATTTCCCCCCTGTATTTTAAAAGTAACTCAGCAGAGTTTGAGCACTTCCCCTCAATACAGTGTGAACTACATGGTCTTATCATCATACCACCATTCATATGCCTTACTGCTGCTTGCCTGTGGTCACTTGGCACCTTCTCTGTCTCATGGTCTTGTGCTTTTAGTTGTTACACTTCTCTTCACTTCTCCCTCTGTTTCTATACTCTACCTTTATGTATAACCTTTCCTCAGAGCAGATTCATCTGTAGCTGAACTCTAACCCTCCTTTCACATCAATAACATCTCCAGGCAGGGGCAGGGGAATGAGAGAGAGGGTAAGCATGTATTTCTTCCATCTGCTGTTGCAAAGACTGGAGTGGTAAAAAGGAAGGTCTAGGCTATTTGGCTTCTTGAATAAAAGAGCCAGACATCAGAGAAGAGAGTTTCAGAAGTGCTGATCTCTTTTTCAGACACTGAAGTAAGTGACCAGGTTGTCAAAGACTTCAGCATGTTCAGTAATTAGTTTTCTTGGAAACCTATCCAGAGCTTACGTAATGGGAATTCTTGCCTAGTAAGCTGTGTTGGAAATATGGCCCCAAGGATGGTGCTGACTTCTCGTAAATCTGACATTTTGCCTCTACAGGCCTTTAAAGTAGTGGTTAAAACCTTGGTTCAAACAAACCCAAAAGCACGTGCTACAGGCTGTTCTTGCTCAGGGTGTCAGGGAAGCAGGACTGGCCTGTAGAGCAGTTTCAGTACTGAGTTAGACTCGTGTCATTTTTGAAAGATTTCCTTAATTAGGTTTTCACTGTGCGTCACTGCCAACATAGAAAATTTCAAGTGCAGCTGCCTGCAGCTCAAAGAGCTCCATGTGATTGTAGCCCTTGTCTCTATAGTGAGCTGGATCAGACATGCTGTCTCCCAGCCTTATGTTTGTTCTCCTGTCATTGCAGCAGTAGGACACCTCCCTCTCCAGTAACCGATTTGCCACATACCCAGGGCAGGACCATCCTCTACTGTCTATCCTGAAGTAGCCTGAAGTCTACTCCTACCCCCACAAAATTCTATATACAGCAGAGGCCATAAACATTTGCCTTGGAAAGAGTGAAAGCAGAGTAAACACACACAGTCTTTCCATCTATTAGTCTCTCAGTATCTAATTTTCAGCTGTGGGTCTTCCTGAGCTGGATTTGGTCTTCAAGTATTGGGTAACCCACAAAGTTTTCTCTTTGCTTAACTTGCCGAGTCTCCCCTTGGATTCATAGAAATTTTTACCTGAATTCCTCTGGCAATGAGTTCCACACATCTACTCCTCCTCTCATTTCTTTTGAACCTGCTTCTTAGTAACTTTTATGTTCTGTCCCCACAGTTTTTTATGAAAGAACACTCCTTTTATCAATGTAAAAGATACAGCAGCCAGAGGTCAGAGGTTTCCACTACTACACCCCAAGTTTATTTTAGCAACTCTGTGATGCCAAGAATCTTCCAAAGGCCAATAAAATTTTATTATTCTTAATATCTCTGTTATTAGCATTTACACTGAGTCAGATTTTTATGATCGTCCTGAGTCAGATTGTTACCGTACATGTTGTGGGATAGGAAGAAGAAGTGGAGCTGACCTTTGAGTTTCTTATCCTCAGAAACCGCTGATGCTGCAGGCTGTAAAGCACAGCAGGTTTTTCAACTACAAACTAGTAGTTCTCAAGGTCAGAATAAATCTGAAATTAAAGGAACATCATGACATGTTGACTGATATTTCACTATTACATCTTCTTATGGTTGTATTCTTAGATTTTCTTCTTAGATTTTTTTTTTAGAATTTAAATAATTTTATTCGCAACTATTTTAATATGTTTTCTAGGAGAACTGAAGCCCAGAAAAGTGAAAGCCATGTGCTTGTTGGATCTAGAAAATAGAAGTATAAAATACTGGGTGGGAAGGTGGATGTCAATGAAGTTTGAAGAAAAAATGCAAATTTGCAGCAATAAGAGTACCTAATTTCTGGAGAAGATAATCCTGGAATGTGAGGGCACCCAAGTCTCCACATTTGGAGACTATAGTTAGTCTAAAGCTGATCTTGTTTCTAAATAGCATGCTTTAATTTGTACACATCATGGAGTGAAATCTGACATACATTACAAGGTGAGAGTCGATGTTTAGTGCAGTCCTTCCAGACATAGAACAAGAACAGATGGAGAGATTTTTTTCAATTTTTGTTTTGCACCAGCTTTTCCTTCTGGACTTTTCAGTGCAGAATAAGAAGGCGAAATAATATTTAAAACATACAACATGTTTACTTCGGGTTTTCTGGTTCCCAGTCCTGAGCTCAAACCACTAAACTAGGGCTTCCAATCTGTGGGCCTCTCATCTTCCATGGGGTATTTACAACAGCGAAGAAGTACACCAGATGATGGCCGTAAGCTATGACAAACTTCTGACTAAACATGCAGTTTTCTGTCTGTGGAATCATGGGGGAGTGCTGCAGGTCAACAGAATAAGATGATTTTTTTCTTTCTTGTTTTTAGAAGGACTAAAGACACAACAGAGAGAGAAAATTTAGAAGAGAAAGTCGAAGTGACAGTAACATTAGAAAATGGGATTCCTTGTGAAGTGCTGGATTTAAAAGCAGGCCACATTAATGGAGTCTTTGCAGCAGATGATGAACGGTTCACGTCCTTATGAAATGCTGCCATTGCGATCTGGTGGTTTTCTGAAAGACTCCTGTGCCTACCTTATCTCATCACTACTCCTGAATGTCAACCATGAAGACAAGAAAAATGTCCTTTCACTTAATTTCCCTCAAGAGAACCTTTTGCTGATAACTCATGCACTTGAACCTCCATTTTGTTCATGAACAACGCAAATGAGAAGGCCTCAGACAATATCCAGAAAAGATTTCCAGAAGAAGTGTGGCAGAACAGGGTTGAAACCTGCCTTGTGTCAGGCATTTAATTTTTAGGATTATTTAAATACAAATGTGAAACTGCATTATTCTTGGATGTCACTGGAGACATCATCTATCATTGTCCGTTCTTGACTGGTTTTCTTTCAAGACATATGCAAAAGTTTCCCTGTAAAATGACTTCTGTTTGCTGATATGTAGTATGCCTTTGTATGGAACAATGATCAGCGCACAATAGTTTTCATTTATTGAGAAACAAAAAAACAAGCCTTCACAGCCTCTGTAAGACCAGGTCAAAAAGCATCTGGTTCAACTATAGGTTTGGGTCTAGCAAACATCTAGTACTGGAAGTGTTTTTCACTTAACAAAGTCACAGAATATACGATCTGGAACTTAAATTTTCAAAACTGTGAAATTTGTTAAAATTAGAAGTTGCAACAAAAGGTGCAGTATATGTGTAACAGCCCAGCTCTCATTAAATCAGAGAATCAGAGACTCAAAGAATGGCCTGGGTTGGAAGGGACATTAAAGATCATCTAGTTCCAACCTCCCTGCCATGTACTGGGACACCTTCCAGTAGACCAGGTTGCTCAGAGCTCCCGTCTTCCTGGCCTTGAGCACTTTCAGGGATGGGGCAGTCACGACTTCTCTGGACAACCTGTTCTACTGCCTCATCACTCTCAGGGCAAAGAACTTTTTCCTAATATCTAATCTAAACCTACTCTCTTTCAGTTTTTCTCCTTGTCCTGTCACTACATGCCCTTGTAGATAATCCTTCACAACTCTTTGAAAAAACCTTCCTTACATTTTTTAATGAAAAAGCTAAAGTAGATTTCCCAGACATGGCCAGCCCGTGGTCAGATGAATGTTGTGTGACAGCTGGATAGCTTTTGTATGGATTCGTTGTGTGAAACTCCAGCTGCTGGGTTTTTGGTGCACCTGTGTTTCCTATTTGCCCGGGAGTTGAGGACATCAAGTGTTGCCACACCCTACACTGCATGGGTGGATTACTTTGAAGTCAGCCTTGCATACAGACAGTGCTATTGATGTGCCCTAATCCCATTTCCATTTAAATGAGTGATAAAATTCTGCCTGTTTTCAGAAGAACTGTACCACAGAAAAGGGAAGTTGTGTATGTTGGTAACTGTACACAGAGAATGGAAGTGTGTTGAAGCAAATTCAGTATCTGTAGTCACCAAATAGCTGCCCACATCACTGGAGGCAGGATTTGATCATTAGACATTAGTTTCCAGTGTCATGTTTAGAGTAAATATTAGAAAACTCATTTACTTATTAGGATTAGTCCATCAGACTCGTCACCAACAGGAACAGGCTTAATCAGAGTAAAAGCTGCTGAAGGACCATCCAGTGTCCTGAAGGATATTGGATTGTTTCACAGAGTACAATGCTTCAACATTTTGTCTGCGTTGAGAGCCTTTGGCTATCCATTTGACTCAGCACTGGCTCTTGGGAACAGTGTGAGCAGAAGGGGAGGAATGGGAAGAAGGGAAAATATCAGGACAAAAGGAGAAAGCTGAGCAGTGGAAGTCAGGGGAGTTAGGGGAGAGGAAGGCTAAATGCAAAATAAAACTATGGAACCCACTGATCATTTGCCTCATGTGGTCTCATCTGTCACAGTTGTCTTTGATGTCTTTCTGGTCAGTCCCTCTGGATGAGGACTGCATCTTCTATGTGTCTCAGAGGGTGTGCTGTTCCATTCTAGAAAAGGATTAATAAAGTCATTTATTAGTGATAATATCTCAGTACTTCTAAACTACCATCCACAACATGTAGATGTATTTCTCACAACAATGTCAAAGATGAAGCTTGCCAGTGTTGGAGGGAAAATACAGAGTTCAGTGTTGTTATTGCTTCCTCAGTCGTTGATCCACACAGTTTTATTGCAGTAATTCAGATCCCATAATTTCTAAACCTTCACACTTCTGACATTCTTTCTGTGACAGATAGGTACACCTCAATGACCACAATGGATTGTTGTAACTACAGCACCTCTGCAAGAACCTGTGAAAGGTTTTGGTGGGAACAGCTTAGCAGTGCAAGAGCAACCTCGAGCTATGGAGTAAGAATTACTGTTACCCCATTTTGTATTATATGATACTGAAATAAAATTCACTTGAGACGAAAAAAGGCCAAGCTTATTTGAGCATACTTCTTAAGGCCTGAATGTAGGTTCAGTTCAGCCCATGGCACTGGCCAGCAATCTGAAAACAGATTGAAAGCCTCTGAATGAAACATTTTGCAATGTGGGCTGGCTCTGGTGCTAAGTATTTAATCACCATCTTCCTCTCAGCTCACCACTTAGCTGCATAATTACTTTACAGCAGTTTGGCATAATTTTCTGCTAATGATGATATGGGATTCACCCAGAGCATACATCTTGCTTGCCTCTGCTGACAGAAAATGGCTTGAGAGAAGCAAATGATACATGAACAGGCAGATACCACACTTAGCAACGCTTTAGCGTTTAGCTCTTTCACTGAAATAGATACCACAAATGAGGTTAATCAAGGTCACAGTGCTGTATAGAAGAAATAAGTCTCTTTATTCTAGTCTGTGCAGCAGGATCCTTGTTAGAAAACAAGGAACACTTTCAACTACAATGTATATTCTTTGAGAATGTGGCCAAGATGTTTTATGTAACTTTTACCTTTTTTTTTCTCTAAACCACCTTATCCAACATGTGATAATAAAGACGAAACTGAGTAACAAGCAATATAGACTATATGGTGAACTACTTCCTGAAACAATGAGTTGGTTCTGCTCTCAGTCACAATTGTGCTGTGCCAATGAATTTTGAAAAAAAGGTACATGGCGTGCCTGAGACTGAACTGTTACATTTTCAAGAGTTGTGTTTGAGAAAAGCAAGGAGAAAGGAAAATTCAATTAAATGAAGCAATAAACCTAGAAAAAGTCCTGTTTGAAGAAAATCTGTGATGTTTATTTCTAGCTCTATATCCCCAGTAAGTTGACATTTCAGAATGTTCAGCTTACTTGAGAGGGAGCATTGCTGTCTAAGCTAGAATGAGCACAAATCATGCATGAGTAAGTTGTTTATGCTGTCAGTTATTAGCTACACATTTGAAGTGCTGAAGAACATTGGGGACTCTGCAGTGCCCTCTTTAAATTAGGGACCACATTGGTTGTGGCACAGCCATTTGCTGTGTGCAGCCTTCAGAGTTGTATTAACAACAGACTGGTATTGTAAATGAAATTAGTAGTCCTTGTTTATCAAGTTATCTAGGGAATATTGCAAACTGGCAGATGATTACACAAGAAGTCCTTACACAAGCTATTCTGCCACTTACTTTAAGGAAAGCTAACCACTCTGTCCTGCAAACTAATGCTTACTCTGTGTGGAAGGAAACTAGACTGAAGCTTGTTCTGTCACAGCAGCATTTGCCTCTTCTCTTCCAGGACAGTGTACAAAGTCTTGAGAGAGTTTGTGGTACTTACCCCTAGGCATCCACCTACCTTGAAGCCTGGTACTCACAACTGAACCCAGTATTCCCCTGGGGCTCCATTGGTGCTGAAGAACCTGGAGAAGTGGCTTCGTGGGCTTTGTGCAGACTATGTACTCCTATTTGTCTGTCCAGGTACAAAATTTGCTTCTGTCATAATGACTTTCATGGAGAACCTTTTCCTGGCTGTGCCAGGGGCACCTTTGTTTACATTTTGAGGGAAGCCATTCCACTGTTTCTGCTGTTTTTCACAAAGGAGAAGGGTGAAGTGGGCACAAGGAGCCTCAGGGCAGCATTCAACTCTTGTTGCTTCAGCACTGTGAGAATGAAATAATTCTCAAATTAATACAAATCACAGTATTAGCACAGGAGCTTCTGGTTTGATAATTTCTTTCAAGAAATGGACATCAGTTTTGGCCAAGCAAAACACATCTTGACATCTTGACAGAAAGAGTTTTTCGTGTGTAAACTCCCACATGTGAGAGAAGAAAAGAAATTGTTTTCAAGCTCAGGGTAGAAGTGCAACAAAAATATGAAATAACTCAGTGAAAAGTAGGAGTCTGTGATTCTAGATATTCTTAAACATGGCTCAGATGGCCTCAGAAATTTGGTCAGTTCATCAGTGCAGTAACCTGTGACTCATGAAATGAGTCACACCAAGTTTTTACAGAAAATGCATTGACCAACTCTCCACAATCCATTAGCAATGAACAATCTGTGCTTGGCTTTCTATGAGCAGTTCCTTTTGGCCTCTCATGGTTTTTGTTTCCTTTTAATGTAGTGTGAAAGAAGGGATGTGTGCAACAGAGTGAACACCACAGCTTCCTACACTAACAGACAATTGCTAATGAAAAATTTGCAGTTAGATATGCCTAATTTGACAGAGTGAACTTGCAAGTTTTTAAATCACATAAAGCTAAAGTACATTGACAGTGGTGAGTGGTACACACTTGCCAGCACAAATGTGTCAGTATGTTCAGTTTTGTGAATACATTAAGCACTGTGAATGCACTTAGCATAATAAACCTGCATTTTAACTGGGTATTTTGTGGCTGGATTGATGTTTGCATCAATTCAGAGGAATTTCACCTTTATGGTGAAATATTTCACCTTTATGGTGAAGTACGGTGAACAATTTTGTTCTGAGTTAAGTCAGCAGGTTCAGTAGGAACTTAATTTGACCTGAGACCAGAAAGTAAAGTTTGATTTTGCAAGTCTATCCTTGTCCTTCTTACTGTAATTCCCTTTCCCTTAAAAGTGGCAATTTGAAGCTATCAAAGCATCTTGTTAGCTACAGCAATGGCTAAATGGAAAGCATTTAATTTTGGAGAAACTGCAAGAGTGTTCTGGCATTATCTCCCTATCAGCTTCTGGCTCTCTCCTATAATTTAAATACTAATTGCTACAAATTAGAGTATGTAGCTTTTATCCATTGTGGACCAACAGGAATTTTAGACTTTGGACTAACGTTCTTTATGATATTGCGTCTAAATGACTTAGCAGATGCTGATGTGTGAACACATGGTCACTGTAAAATGAACTGAGACCACTCTCTCCCACCTCAGTAAAACTGAAATGAGAAACATGGGTTGCCTGGATAAAAAGCTGTGTTTCACAGGATCAATACCTTTCCCTTCATTGGTGGGGCAAGGTGGCCTTTTGTAATGGGCAAATTGTAAGGAATACAGAATATTGTGCCCCCGAGTGGTTGCCTCTCCTCTGCTTTCATAACATATGGTCTTATTTTGACTGTAGCCTTCAAAAATAACACTTTATGATACCCTAATTTAAACTGCCAGTTTGTACACTCATCTGCCTTCCTGAAAATCATTCAGCTTCAAAGCTTCCTCCTGAACCTTGCAAAAACTTCTTTGGTTTCCTGATGTTTTGGGCAACTGACAGCATCTTTACACAGCTCCTTATATTGTCTTCAGATCTGGGGCTTGTCCTTGCCTACGGGGCACTTCTTCTCTTGGCGATGCTGAGCACTCTGACTTGGGAAATATCTTTGGCAGCCTTGGAATGCAAAGGAGCTGTGTGAAGGTGACAGCTTTTCTTTAGGTCTGAAAAACAGGGAGTGAATCAGCCCGCTTTGGAACGGGAAGTTATGGAGAGGTACGGATTCGTTGTCCAAGGCACTGGCCCCAGCCTCAGATCAGTGGGGTGCAAACCCCTCCCTGCACCAGGAAGCCACTGGGATATGGCTGCGCGGTCGAACCAGCTGCGGGAGATGGGTGCCAGCCAGGAGCAGCCTCCCTTCCCTCCTTCCCCTCTGAGACGGAGTTCCTGAGTGTGAGAATGAAATAATCACTCATTGAAGCAGCTGGTAGGGAGTCTGTGCTCTGCACTCGCCCACTTCACCTCCATTCCTGCTGGGCAACGGAGAATTAATTTGACCAGCCACTCATCTGCCCTGTCTTGTTCCTGCAGAGGAAGAGCCAGCTAAGCCCAAACTGCTGATGCTTGAGCTGAGAGTGTCTGCTGGTATGTGCCTCTTGCAGGGGAGCTGGTGGCTCAGATGTCGAGTAGGACAGGCTGTGCCTGCCCACAGGGGAACACAGATGTCCACCCTCCTCGCTGCCACACAGCTCCGCTCCCCATCTAGAGACCGGACACAAGGATCTCATGAAAGCCTCCTCTTGTAGGAGGGTTCCCAGCGTGGGGAAAGCCCCTGTTGCTGCCCTGTTGTTGCCCCGGGCTTAGGGCAGCTGGTGAACCAGGGAGCCAGGGAGCCAGTACCAGCACCGGCGGGAGGGCTTTCATCCGAGAAAAGACGGATGTCACGCATGCAGAAGAGTTAGTCATGTGGGGAAAAGGCTGCTCCTGGGATTAAAAGGACTATTTGCCCAGCCCCCAGTTTGAAGCACGAGGAAGAGGGAAAGGATCGGGGATTGCCCTCCAGCGATGCCCAGGTGCAGCTGGAGCAGCGCGGCCCCTCTCCAAGCACTACTGCAGGGAGATGTACTGAGCGGCTGAAGTCACCCTTGAGCTGCCTCCACAAAGCCACTTTACGGGAGTCCTCAGAGCAAGGATTTGCCAGGTATTTAACTGATGTGAGCTGCTCTTTGGCAAGCGTCAGAGGAGTGGCAGAGAATGGAGCAGCCGCAGCCCTGTGCAGACCGTGGGGTGGCTGTCCCAGGACAGCTCATCCTCCCTGGGGATGCTCCAGGCCAGGCAGCCCTGGCATCACGCAGCCACAGCCCTTCAAAGCCCCTCTCCATAAACTGAGTAATGCTTATGTCTGTCTTTTATGCACTAGTCAGAATGACAAAGCATAGCAGAGAGCTTAAACAGTGCTACTGTATGGAAAAAAATGGCCCGATAATGGTATTTTAAGCCATTTTAAGGGTGTTTGGTGCCCAATACCCAACACAGAGGTTTCTTATCGAGGCATGTCCTAAATGCAATTCTCTGTTATTGCAGACCTAGTTTCACAGCACAGCTCAGCCAACAACATGAGTGATGAGGCAGAAAACTGCTCTAACAAAGCCAGGGTACGTGTGAACATTGGTGGGCAGCTATTTAAGCAGATGTCAGACATCCCTGACCCTGGGGACAGGACTGGGAGTACCAGGTAGGAGCTGGGAGGTGCAGCTCACGCTGCAGCCCCAAGGGGTGGAGGGGCGGACTGGCCCACACGAGGAGAAGGAGCCTGTGTTGGCATGTCAGGCTCCCACAGCCTTTGTGCTGTAACAGCGGCAGGCTGGCAGTTGCTTTGCTCTGAGCCAGCAGGCTGGCTGCCACTGCACACAGCACTGTGTTTGACTGACACCAGGTTTAAACTCCCAGTTGCTCTTTTTCTATCACCCAAACCCAATGGCTGCTGCCTTGCTGCCCTTGCTGGAGGTTTGAATTTCCTGAAAAGACTCGAGATACTTCCATTTCTCACATGTTTGCTGTCTCCTTTTTGCTGTGATACAAACTGTCTCCATGCTCTGATAAGCTTTCCAGAGCACCATGAAGGTCCTTCACAAGAAATGCTCCCAGCTCATCCAAGAATGGATGGCTATTACCATCTTCAGCTACATAAATCACTCCCAGTTGGGTTCAGACATCCTGCAGAAAGCCTGCCATGGTAGTAAGGCTGACAGAAACAAGTCTGTATCACTCCAGAGGGTGGCTGATACTGGAACAGGCTCCTCAGAGAAGTGGTCACAGCACCAAGCCTGACAGAGTTCAAGAAGAATTTGGACAATACTTTCAGGCACATGGTGTGACTCTTGGGGCTATACTGTGCAGGGCCAGGAGTGGACTTCGATGATCCTTGTGGGTCCCTTCCAACTCAGGATATTCTAGGATTCTGTGATTCCTGTGATCTTCCATGTGTCTGCTCACTGGGAACAAATCCATCCATGAAAGTTTGATGTGTGTGTAGCCCAGTGACTCCTCAGTGTTGTAACACTGTTTTTCAAAACATAACTTTGTGCTAATTCATCTCATAGTTTAGTTTTTCCTCTTGTGTAAAGGCAATGGCAAGAAATGTGGAGTGTAATTATTGGATTATTCCTCAGATATGACATCAAGGTTTGCATTTAGGTATGCAATAGAAAAGAACTTAGAAATAGATCTAAAAAATTGCAGCATAATTCAGCATGACTCTGCATGTAACATTTTCAGCTCACCAGAATGCTTGCACATGCACTTAAATGCAGGTGCAGATGCACTCTCCATACGGAATGAGGTGACACCCTTCTCTCCCCTCCAGGTATTCCCCAAGTACCCCACCCTTTAGGGGCCCCTGGGTCCTGCAGAAACCCCATGGGGCCTTCAGAGCTGTGCACAGGCATGTGACAATGGCAGGCTGGAGCAAGGAGCAGAGGTGACTCCTGCATCACAGCAAGGAGGCAACAGCTATCAGAGCTTCCCCTGTGGAAGGCACCAGAGCACTGTAAAGGGTGAAAAATAACACCTGCATATAAAAAAAGGATTTTGGCTTCAATCAGCCCTGTTTCTTTACCCTAAAAAGTACTGATCCAGTGACTGTGCAGTTAATTCACCAGCATAGAAGAGAAATAAGAGTTGAAGTGAACAGTCAACATCGTCCCTGTTCTCTGTTGAAGAAGAAATCATATCAAGGTAATAATAGATGTAATTCTCTGCTCTGACATATTACAGCTGAAACAACAACACAAGAACCTTTCAACATTTCACCATGTGCCAGTCTCACTGGCACATTGAGAAATGATGAGCAAGACAAGAAGCTCAGAAAGCACATAACTGCTTAGAGTACAGGCTTCATGGTTCTCATTCGAGAAGGCAGGTCATTTTAAGTGATACATCTCCTGGGCCTTACTGTTTCTCATACGAGCTGGATGTGGGAAGAGAAATCTTATCTGTTAGCAGTTTTGTGGGCATTGTGAAGCTGGAGGTCCTTTGAAGGGTTACAATTTGAATGATCGTAAAGTTTTGAAAAATGGTCTGAAATCAGTGTGATGGAACTTTAGCCCAGACAAATTCAAAATGCAGTAGTTAGTGTCACCCCAGAACAAGATGTACAGAGACAAAAAAGGGAATGACTGAGCAAGTAGCGCTACCAGAAAGGTCTCAACTGGAATGACTTGATGTTGGCTAATTTTACCAGAAAGAAGGTGCATATCACTGAGGAACAGCATGTAAGATGTTCCAGTGATTGTATTAGTGGTCATTGGTAAGGTTTCACTTATATTGAGATGTGGACACCATCACTGAGGAAGCACAAAATGTGGCAAGTCTGGATGTCACCAAGAAAAGTAACATGAAATTTAGGGAACATGACCTCTGGGAAAAGGTTCAGTGAATGTTGTTAACTGTCCCTTGAAAAAAAAAGGATTGTTAGAGGATTGCGCATGGATGAGAGATCACTTGTCCCTGGTCCACGGGAAATGAGTATCAGAAGATATTGAAGCAAGGTGCTTCCTCGAGGTCCCTGGTGTCTGTCTGTTCTTGCTGACGATGCCTGTTGCTGGCGGCCCTGCTGAGGCCGTGCTGTGTTCAGCCCATTGCAGGTGGGAGGGCTGGAGCTCCTTTCCCAGGGTTTGGCAAAGAAGGGACTCATTGCTGGTGCTCTCGTGTAGGCAGATTCGTAGTGGTTTTGGAGAAGTTCTGCTGAGAACTGGAAACCAACCCCATGGATTTGGCTACAGAGTTGCATCTCAAAGTCTCCCCCACAAGAGGCAAAACAAAACAAACAATCTTGAGCAGAAATAGGCTAATTTAAAAAGTACTGAGGCACTGTCTGATCAATAATTCTCAACCCAGGCTGCATTTCCAGAGCTAATTCAAGCATTGATTTTCCCATCGATTTGCAGTAACTGCTAGGTTCCTGGATAGATTAGCAAAGGTATTTAGATATTAAGATGGAGTCATTTTAGTAGTTTTAGTCACCTTAGTACTTAAATCCAGTTGATTTATAGTTCAGATTAGGTCTCTATGCAAGATGCTGTGATCCCACAAAGTCTCTTGCTGCTTTTTGATAGTTCAGTGAACACATTTAAATTTCTATGTTTATATGCCCCAGTTGCTTTGAAAATGAGGTCTCTTCTCCAAAGCCTTTTAAAACATAGATGTAAACACCCAGCTAGGTACCCTATCTCAGGCTAACTGGAGTTTCTTCCTACCTGAGAATGAAGGTTCTCGGCTCGGTGGTGTTTTAGTGACGTTTCTAAATACTTTTACAGCTTGCCACTAACCTGTTAAAGGATTCACAGATTCTGAGCTACCAAAGACACGGGTAGACTATAGATAAAATGACCAGCTGTATCATTGACAGCACATTTGGGAAACATTAACCAAAAGTAAAAGCCTTTTATAAGAAGGCCATAAAATGGCAGGAGTAATTATGTTTTTCCAAAGTTAATAATTGACTTTTGTTTATTTGGCTTTTTATAAAAAACCAACATTTTCCTTTCTCTCCTATAATGAATAAAACCTATAAAAGGTCCAGCAAGCTGGATTCAGTCTTTCTTCTTCATGCTGGCCATGCTTGAAGGCTGATGAGACAGAGGCTGACAGAGAAGCTTACCTGAGCAAACCTACTTCATTGGGAGGTTCTTAGCCTGCACATGAATATGTTGGTCCACCTCTGGCTTCTCTGTGGTCTAAGCGCTGTTGTGACCCCTCAGGATATTGAACAACAAGCCCAAAGGTTTCTAGAAGAGTTTAGTGGGAGGGCAGAAGATATCAGCTATGAGAGCTCCATTGCTTCATGGAACTACAACACCAACATCACCGAGGAGAATGCGAAAAAAATGGTAAGGGCTCCATCCTATGGGTTTTACTGTTGTCTTAGGACTCTTATATCTACCTTCTGGTTTATTTTGGTTCTACCAAGCTTGGCTGAAGTTGGGGTGTTACTTCTCTGGTAGCTGTGGTTTAGTTGGAGGAGGGTAGAGGGTCTCACTTTAACATAGCAATGCCTCACTAGATGTGCCTGGGCCACTACCAGCCTCTACAGCCTTAGTTTAGTACCTGGACTGCCCTTGGGCTGCATGGGGATGGCCAGAACCTGGACTTATCCCTAGCCATCACTTTGAGCCACCCCAGTGAGTGAAGGAGAAAGGTAAGGGAGACCTGTTTGTCTCCAAAATCTGTGTTGACTGGAGAGAGATGTGACTGAACTAACACCAGGCTTTTTACTGACACAAATAATGCTCTCTCTTCTCTGGTGCTGAAATTGTTTTATGCAAATATTTTCTCACTGTAGGCATTCTGTTAAATGTTTGCTGATGAGTTTATATAGTGGTCCACACCAGTTACCCAGTGGGGGACTTTTCCCCCTGCCCCCATCACTCTTCTCATAGTCAGGGCTGTTGCTAGACTGCCTGGAGGTATTAAGCTGGGAGAAATGAATTGATGTCGTGGACTACTAAATGCCAGGAGTGGAGTTTGTAGTACAGTGGTCTAGTAAATTGGTTTGAAAGTCAATTTCTATTTGCAGGAAGGACCATGGCATTTGTACTTATTCTGTCTTACAACACAGTTCTTGCATCTCAACACCAGTCTGTGGCTGCCCCAGCCCATGGGGGTCTCTAGGCAAGAACAGTGTTTGTCAAGAGTAGGCAGCCATGGTGTGGCTGGTTACTGATATTGCCATGCCTCAGCCCAGCGTCTTGTAAACTCAGAGCCTTTCAAAATGAACAAAAACACCTTGAATTTTGTAGCTGTGTGCATTTTAAAGTTAAGCTTTAGAGAAAACAATTCAGATCACAAAAATGAAGCTGAACATCCTACATCTATTTTTGTGTAATGGCCTGTCTTCCACTTTGTGGTCATATAGCTTAATTAGAACATGGTTTAATTATCATATTTCTTAATTAAAGCAAGGAGACTGGTTGCTGGAAGAAATCCTAATGACTAATCATTGTCAATCTGGAATGTGTTCAGAGGCACCAGGTACTTAAACTGTAACGTTTCCAAGCATATAAAATGAAAGCCCCATATAGTATTTTCACCATTAATGAGATAAATAATAAAATACATGAGGAGATACCAGCGCTAAGAACCAATTAGTCCAGTGCTCAGAGAGAACATTTTCTCTCATTTGATATCTTCAGCAGCACTCATAATAAACCCACTGATTCCCCTCCTCCCTTTCTGCTGGAAGAGAGTTAATGAACACTGTCCCTTCTGGCTCCTTCCCATCCATTCTCCTCGTAAATTGTGCCACAAACCCTATAACTATTCCTCCAACTTATCAACCAATTCCTTTAATTGTGGAAACATCACACAGCAAATTAACTAATACCTTTCTCTTGGCTTTTGTAGCCAATGAGCCCCCCCTTCTGCTCTGCCCATCCTAAGGCACCTCTCTGCCCCTGCTCACAAGAAGGAGCTCGGGCTGGAGCCCAGAGCAGGGACAGTGGGTACTGTCTCCCTGTCACGCAGGGGCTGGAGAGCCCAGGCACAGCCCTGGTGAAAGCCTTGGCCTTGCCCTGTGCATGCACAGGGCTGAAGTGTGTCTGAAAGAGCTCTTCAGGCACATTATGGCACTTGTGTTCCCTGACACCTCAGCAGGGAGGGATGAGTGTTACATGTGCCCTGTCCACAACCTGGGAAGCTCTGGCATAAGCACAATTAATTAAACTGTCACAAGGACCCAGGTTAATTAGTACTGTTCTTCTTGCCGTTTGGAATGGGCGCTGATGTGCTAAACTATGTAAAAACATGCTAGAAAAAGGTGAATAAGACAGTCCCAAATTCAAATAATTGTTCTTATGGTGCTACTTTGTGGACTGAAATTTGGGAGTTTCACATGTATGTATGTAATTGCAGCAGTGGTAAAAGCAACTTCATGTTGCTTTTGAGGTTGCTATTGAGGTTTTTCATGCCCAATTTAGGCACATGTTTAGAGCCTCCTATGCCCAAGCATAAGTTTTTATTTAGCAACATTTCAGAAGAAAGTGATATTTGCATAATAAAGACTCAGTATGAATATCTTGGCTGCTTGTCTGCCACTGCTACTGCAGCAGAAATGGGGAGTGACATCTGGGTCACAGATCTCTTTGTGGCCTGGCTTGTTTCCTCACAGGTGGGTGAAGAAAAGCACTAAAGGAAGAATATGTGGTGATTCAGAGTAGCAGAGAACGCAGAAAAGTGACGCTGGATCAATTATAACAAGCAAGGTGTGAGGAGACAGTAATGGTTTTTGCTATTTCCAAAGAAAAATTATTATCTGTATGTGTGAATAAAACAAGGCCAAAAAGCTCTCCAGCTATTTCACTGTGTAGTGGAAGTGCTCAGCCCATGATCCACAGGTGTTCTCTACAAATGAAGTTCTCCCCACAAGTAATACATTTCCCCACTGAGTACATCAGGCTGCTTCACTCTTTTGAATGGAATAATTCAGGATTTGTGTGAACCCCTTGCAGAATGAGGCCAGTGCCCAGTGGTCTGTGTTTTACAACGAGGCCTCCAAGAATGCCAGCAACTTCCCAGTAGGCAGCATTGAGGATAACCTCATCAAGCTCCAGATCCAGATTCTCCAAGACAGAGGATCATCTGTACTGTCACCAGAGAAATACAACAGAGTAAGTTGGTGAATGTAGCTCATTTTTGTTGTGAGTTGAGCTGCCTCCCACAGCGCCCTCAAGCGAGGGCATGTTACTGTTGCCACCCTGCTTGTCTTGGGATGATGCTGTGTGTGGTAGGGAAGTGTACATGTTCCAGGTGTTTGTAGCAATACAGGGATGGAGGGGGGTCTGGGATGATGCTGTGTGTGGTAGGGAAGTGTACATGTTCCAGGTGTTTGTAGCAATACAGGGATGGAGGGGGGTCTGGCCTAGGAAGCTGATTACCACTCAAGTCAGCAGTTTTGCCACTGAATGAAATTCAAGCACACACACACACATGCCTCAGAGTTGTCCTTGCACAAATGACAGGATTAGTCATAAGAGGAAAAAAGGATCTGTGGTAAGTGGTTGGTGAAGTCCAGACCTAGGGCAATGAGCAGAAAGAGATGGTTGATAGGACATTCAATGGGTCAAAAAGGTGGAGGAAGTCTTTCTTTCTCTGCACATGGTGCATTACCAAACTGTGAAGAGGGAGTGGTTGGTTGCAGTGGGCACCCTGGGATGCCTGAAACTGGGAAGTGTTGGTGACCTCCTTCCACAGAAAGCTGCTGAAGGCCTGCAGGATTTAGCAAGATTCATAATGAGATTTGACATTGGCATTGACAAGTTTGTGTAAGAGGCAGGTATATAGATAATCACTATACATGAAATTGGAATAAGAAAGTAGGCAGACTCAAAAGGCAGTTATAACCAAACAATTATAACCAAACACTTGAGAGTTATATTATTTTCATTTTGCTGGAGATCATATTGGAACACAGCATTGAGTTATGGGAACCTACAATTCAGGATCCTACAGTCTTGATTATAGAAGGATCCTAAGATTTTTCTGCTAAGGTCAGCAGTGCTATCACCATGCAAGAAAAACAGCAGATTGGCTGTATCTTATTTGATCCAAATGAGATGTGTTTCTGGAATGATACATTATGTTGGTGGGAATGCTGACAGCTTGTACAAACTTATATTTATTTTGGAGCGCAACAGTGCACTGATGGTAATGCTGTCTCTGTTGGGGAGGTATTTTCTTCAGTATCCTCCCTGTTTAGACACTTGGAATTTCCTAGGTAATGGCCTTTGGGGCTGAAGTTGTTGATTATTGCTTGAAAAGTGACTTTTTGTACAGTCTGATGGGATTCCACAGGAATATTTAAGTATTCTTCACTGATACAAAAATTTCCCTGGGTATCTATTTATTTTAATGCTGGCAGAGATAAAGTTAGAGCTAATCACTAACTACCCCTCTCACTGACAGCCCTTCATAGTTCTGTTTTAAAGTTCTAAATGAGAAATTGCATAGTCCTAAAGGAAAAGCTGAAAGTGGTATGTTTTTCTTAAGGCATGAAAACATTAAAAAAACCCAAAAAAACCAAAAAAGCAAACCAAGGCTGTGTAGCATAGGCTCTGAGACAGCTGAATGATTTCAGATACATTTTGGCCTTCAGCTGACCCAAGACATGAGCCATAGCTTCTCTTTAATGGAGTATAAGCAGATCTATGCAATCAGTGTGATGTGATGTGCTGTTAAAACCACAAGCAACAGTCAGCCTGGCAGCTTCTGCAGAAGGGACCCTTTTTACTGCCATTCAAAGCCATGACCTCCCTGGAAAGTTTATGTGGGTACATGCTTATGGAAGCACATTGCTACACTTTTATTGTTTTATTGCTGCTGTATATTGATAATTCTCTCGTGACAGTCAGTGTTCATTAAATCCAGAGATCTGTCTGACAGGATATTCAAAACCTGTAGGTTACATCATATGTTTGGGAGATTATCTGTCTTTTCTAGCTAGGGTCTGGTCCAGTAATGAATTTAGGAAAATTCTTTCATTAATTGCTACTGAGTTTAAACATATGCTTAAATGCTAAGCTGATGGGTGAAGTTTTCAATCAAGCTCTTAAGGAATTAGCATAATTGGCTGCTATTTTGCATGGAGTGGGTTTCTAACAGTCTGTCTTGCATCTAACTTGCAGCTGGGCACTGTGCTAAGTACAATGAGTACCATCTACAGCACCGGGACTGTATGTAAAATCAACAATCCATCTGAGTGTTTGGCGCTGGAACCAGGTACAGTACTAACCACTGCCCCTACTGTGTCCTTTACCCTGAGGGTGCAAAAAAAGAAAGCCCAAGGGCCACTCCTGACTGCAAGAGAACAGACAGTAATTTCAATAGATATATCCTGCTATCTAAAGCTTAGTGGTAATTTAATTGCATGTTGCAGTTCAGGGACCTCCAGTGGGCCTGCTGCCCATGAGACATATCGTCTCCTGTTTGTAGTAGACAAAATTGGAGAGAGCTGCTCAGCTCGTGTGGCAGCCTATCTGTCACTTGGGCTTTGCCTGCATCACAGAAAATCTATTTTTTTCCCCTGCCATTAAAATCTTGTTGGACTGAACGTTGTGTTGAGTTCCCAAGAACTCCACCAACTTAAGGCAAGCTAACACAGAGAAAGCATTTGAGAGACTCATGATCTACTCCATGCTTCTTAAATCAGAAAGCATGCATAAAATAATGGGATATTTCAGTATATCAAACACAAAGTGCTTTCCTCTCAGTTCATGAAATTTCTTTCACTTTGGTTCATTTGCCTACTGTGGAAGAAAAATTCTGCTTTTTCAAGACCCAGTACTTGTTTTTTTGTTCTGACAGGTCTGGATGCTATTATGGCTGACAGCACTGATTATCATGAGAGACTATGGGCCTGGGAAGGCTGGAGAGCTAATATTGGCAGGATGATGAGACCATTATACGAAGAGTATGTTGAACTTGAAAACGAAGTGGCAAAGCTTAATAGTAAGTAACTTTTTTTGCCTTTTTTTTTCTTCCTTTTGGCTTCCAGAAACTAAAAAACATACTGCAGTCTTACACAATTTGCCCAAGAATTCATAACCCATACATAATTTGCACATAATTTGTGCTTGGTGTGCACATCCCAAAGTAAGAGGCAAGGCAGACAGATACCATTGACCAGATCAGAGGTTTTACACTAGCCTGAAACAACAGGCACATTTTTGTTGGCACCCTTTTTTGTTGGCACTTTTCCCAAAGGCCATAATGTGTCAGTGCCCTTCTTTACATACCCTCTTATCCAGAATTGCATCGCTTGTAAGTTGTGGGCAAGCACACTCAATTTAAACAACTTCTGAGTGCTGCTGAGTTTTGGCAACATCTCCTCTTTCCTGTGGGCCTTACCTTCTTGCAGCAGCCATGGTACATTTATAGCATTAATCACAAGTCAGAATGATCAGATTTGGTAGGCCTGGGCCAACAGATGCAGCTGGGTGTTTAATTTGCAGTAAGGGAAGTGTACTTCTAGACTGAGATCTCCACACAAATCACAGAGAACTGTCTTTTCAAGGAGCAATGGCAGGTGGCTGCTAGTTTTCTTTTGGAGTCTTCTAAGATAGCTTCTGAAGTATCTACATCATGTCTCTTGGCCAGACTCTAGCTGTATCACCTGCTTTCCTTTATTCCTTGTTTTGCAAAAATTGTCAAGCTGCAGATAGAGATCAGGGATGAGAAAATATAGTCCAAATGGTTAGACAGGGAAAAAAACCCCAAACATTAAGAAATGGTCATTACGAACTTCCTCCATACCACCAAGAAAGAGAATTCAGCAATGAGCCATTTCTACTTCATGCTTGATGGAGCTCAGTGAACTGGAAGTCTTAGTGGAACTGGGAGCTGAATTTCAGTTCTGGTGCCTACAGCTGTCCTGGTGGGTCAGTTGCTGGAAGAGAGGGCCTATACTCAATGTCCACCAGCTTATACCTTCAGTGAGAATTAATCCCTTGGTATCCAGAGCAGAGGCTGCTGATCCTCATAGCCACAGGAGCTTCATTCACAAGTGATGCTTTCCTTTGATCCTATGTAATTTCTGATTTCTTGGAAATCTCCCATACCTGCCCATTTGTGGGATGGAACCTCAGGGGAGCTCTTTCCTCCCCCCGGACCCAGACTACCTTGCACTTTGCCACTTTGCTTTGGAGGAAGACTGCAGATTGTCATGGGATCAGAAGGGAGCTGTGCTGCTCCTGCAGACCTAAGCAGTGCCACATGTGGTGTTCTCATGGGATGTATTCATGCTTTACAGATTATTCTGACTACGGAGATTACTGGAGAGCAAATTATGAAGCAAAGTTTCCAGAAGGTTATGAATACAACCGTGACCAGCTGATTGAAGATGTGGAGAAGACATTTGAACAGGTAGAGGCAGAAGAAGCTCTCACCTTGGTCACAGGGTTATGTTTTGAAATGGTGGGCTCACATGTTGATGTTGCGAAGAAAGATGAGATCTGCTCTAAACTGGCTAATCTCAGTCTACATGGGTTTAACAGATGGTGGGAGACATACATAACGTTTTTATCTCTGAGCCATTCTAGGACCAGCTTGGTCCCCTTGGTCTGCATAGTCCCCAAAGGCTGGGAAAGAGTGAGCTCTGCAGATCTATGTCTCTCCTTCAGGTAGGGCCCAAGGGAATAGGTATGTTTCCTATGGGGTAGGTGGCATCCTTGATACTCTGCCTTTAAGGTTAGCAATGCTTCCTCCCTCATACCTGAGCATGACTTCTGTGGCTAGGATCTGAACTCTGTGCTTGAGCCCTGAGGCAGGGGGCAAAGTGCAGCTGCAGCTTTGGGGTGCACTTGCCTGAAGAGTTTTGTCAGAGACACCTTCGAGGCTTTTTTTTAGGAGTGATGATTCCATAGAGCAAAGTTTGAATAATTTGTTTCCTTCTACATCTCTGCTTCCAGATAAAACCTCTGTACCAGCAGCTGCATGCCTACGTGAGACACCAGCTGGAGCAAGTGTATGGTCCTGAGCGCATCAGCTCCACAGGATGCCTCCCTGCTCACTTGCTGGGTATGTCAACATGTCCATGTCGTGCAAGCCTGACTTTGTACACAGAACAATCACCTTCAAAGCATGTGGGAAGAGTAATTTGGCTGTTTAATCAGGATATTAACAAAAAAGGTTACAGATAAGAGAATGGGAGAGGAGAAATGGAGAAATTTCTGGCAGAGATGACACAAGTGCTTAGCAGCAGAGGCAGGAAGAGAAGACAAGTTGTCCTCATCCTTACTGGAGCTGGCGACACACAGCTCAAAACTCTAGCACTGTGTGGGGTGTTTCCTTCCCCTCTGTAGCACTTGTCATCCTTAGAATGAGGTTTTCAGAGATACTAGTTTTTCCATTCAAATCTTATTCTAATCTCCCACATTTCATGACTTTACTTTCAAAGCATGCAGCATCAAGCTGCTGTAACTGTTGTGTACGTGAACACAGCATGGAAATCACACGGACTAACAAACATGGATGTTTAGTTGTGAGTACACAGCTTTAGGAATGCAGTCAGCCCTTAAACTATATGGTACAAAAATAGCTGATATTGAATAATAAGAGCACCTTTAATCTGATTTTGACCCATGCATGACTTCGTAGAACTGCTCCCCACCACATCTGGATCAAACCAGATTAGATATGTAGGAGTTCCTATTTATTACACTGCTCAATTTATAGAGCTGTCTGTCAATTTTGAACAATGCACAATGAATCATTTAAAGTATTTCTATGTTTCTCTCTTTTTATGAAGGTGATATGTGGGGTAGATTTTGGACGAATCTGTATGTCTTGACTGTTCCCTATCCAGCCAAACCAAACATTGATGTAACTTCTGCAATGGTTCAAAAGGTAAGATATGCCCTTATGCAATATGTGTTGTGTAAGAAATCTAGACAGTATAAAAATTATGCACCACATGTCAGCTGCTCTCTAGAAAACCATGGCTGCCCTCAGGCAGACACACTGCCAACAAAGCATTGCTTTCTGCATCCTTTTTTTGCTTTTCACCTTAATGTGTTTATGCATTTTTCACTGTACCTTTCTCCTTAGCTGTTCCCTCTTTTCTCCTTTACCCTCTTTGACTCACTTAATCTTGGCTCCAAGTCTATTTTCCCCAGAGACACACATGCATTAAGAGATATATTTCGTACATATAAATATTTCAGGACTCCTGGAGTTGGCTGGTATAAAATATGACCTTTGCCAGTCATTACCTTAATCAAATAGTTTGTATATCACAGTTAGTTTTATTTTTGTCAGTCTTGTTTATTTGGATATAGCTAGGAAACTGCAATGCTGCCTGTTATCTTTTGATAACTGCATAGCACCATAAGGTCTCTGTTTGAGATCTATACTGCTAACAGCTGTGACAGCACCTTTACCAGATTGAGAACAGAGGTGAAGTAAACTCTGTAGTCTTGCCTAAAGCTTCACTTCTTTTAAAAATAAAAAATGGTAGGAGGAATTTGATTTCTGAAATGTGGTTATTCACCTGAAATCTACTGTTCTTTCATAGGGAGCACTCCATGCAAATGTTATGCTGGTAAAGGAAGGAATAGCTAAAGGTGATTCATTAGCAGTTTGCATAAGTCTGCATTACTCTCACCTCTGTTTTACACTGCTGACTCCCAGGCAAAAATCTGTGTCTGTTGAAGTATCACTTCAAGGAACGAAGCATTACTTGCAGAGCTTTGGGGCAAAGGCTGGGGTCATCCTCATTGGTGGATGTTCCCAATTAAGGATTCTTATCCACCTGAGCTGTTCGACACCTAGATCTCTATGAAAGCTCAATCCAGTAAAGGCAGAGCTCCTGCTGTGTAGAATAATAAAACTGCTGAATGGCAAAAATATCTTGGACATTACCATCCAGTTACAATCTGATAAGCAACTCCCATAGATACCTTTGCCAGGTTTTATGGTTCTGGCTGAAATCTTTCATGCTCATCTGCTGGGAATGCAGCTCCAGTCCCTCAAATGGGTTGTCCCCAAGTTGAATGAAGTGGCCAAATGGTCAAATCCCAGACCTGACATGCTCCCGACAGGAATGCCTTTTTTATCTTAGCTTATCTTTTACTGAGAGCTTCTCTGGTCTGAGTCAGATACCATCTGCTGAACCTCTGAGTGCAGAAACCTATTTTGTTTCCAGTTCCCAGCAGATTTTCCAGAAGTGCCAAAGGCAGATGCTACTGTCTTACTCTCAGTAAGCCGGGTGCTGATCTGAAGTTCCTGGGAGACAAAGTCGGTTGCCCTGCATTAAGCAAACCATTGGGACAGGCTCCATGCAGAAGCAGTGGTTAATGATGGCATTGTCTCTTTCAGGAATGGGATGCAATTAAAATATTCCAAGCTGCTGAGGCCTTCTTTACCTCCCTCGGCCTTGACAGCGTTCCCGAAAGCTTCTGGAGAAACTCCATGCTCACAGAGCCGACCGACAATAGGAAGGTTGTCTGCCATCCAACAGCATGGGATCTGGGGAAAAATGACTACAGGTACTGAAATCGCTATAACTCCCTTTTATACCATCTCCTAGATTTCACTAACAGTGCACCATGCTCATTTAAATTATAATTTATCATTCTTTATTTTTTCTGGTTGATAAGAGAGGAAAGGAAAAAAAGATCCTGTGGGACTGTAAACCTTTCTGTGTAACTTTTTCTGTGAACATCTAAGGACTACTCTCAAATTTTAGCAGAGAAGTGACTTTTATATGAATTAGAGAAATAATGACAATGTTCTAGGTCTTAAGGAATAAGAAGAAATGAGAGTGCTTATGACGTTTGTGGACAAGTGTATATTCTACAGCAATGGCACTGCGTCCTTGGATAGCAAGGGAAGATCTCCTGAGAGCCCACTGTCTATCTAGCAGAGAGATCCAGTTTCATGAAAATCCATCAATTTCTTCCATATTTGGGAACGGAGAACAGCAAATCTCCACACAATGAAGTTTTCTGGCAGAAATTCTGTCCCCTCTTGCAGTCACCACAATTACCCAAGGAAAGAGGCTGATCCCCAGCACAGCCTTAAGGAAAGTCATCAGCCTCACATCTCAGCACACTGGGGAAGGTGAAAAGAAACCCTATTTGGAAGAAATTCTCTATTTGATAGTACCTACAGGAGGATGAAGTAGCAGGAGTCACTGACACACAGGGGTTTTTTCACTCCTATCTTTTAAAATTGGTGGTGGTTACCCAATCCCACACATACAGTGAGTTTACTACCAGGTTTCAGGGAGCAGCTGCTTCTTACAAAACAGCAATTTTCTCTTCCTCCCTGTGCAATTTCAGTGTAGCTGAAGGTGTTTTGCCAAGTTGCCCTCAAAGCCTTCCTCTTGTAGGAGGAAGTGCACTGCATACTAGGATGTAGCCATGTGGGTTTTGCGAAGGGGCATGGGGCATTTGCAAGCTCTGGAGAGGCTTCGACCCATGGCCGTGGCAGACAGGACTCTGCAAGCCACTGCCTGGACCACCGTCTCTCTAACCACAAACACTTTGTTCTGGTGTGCAGGATCAAGATGTGCACCAAAGTGACCATGGACGACTTCCTGACTGCACACCACGAGATGGGCCACATCAAGTACAGCATGGCATACTCTGTGCAGCCCTACCTGCTAAGGAGTGGTGCCAATGAAGGCTTCCATGAAGCAATAGGTGAAATTATGTCACTTTCTGCAGCCACTCCTCAGCACTTGAAATCTCTTGATCTCCTAGAGCCAACTTTTCAAGAGGATGAAGGTAAATAAATGCATAAATATTATATATTTAATTGAAAGCACTTGCAGGCCTTATTATGCCTGCAAACTCAGCAGTCAGCTGAGAAGCTTCTGAAAATCTTTCTCCACTAATATACCAAAAATACTGGTTTTTGCCCAAATCACATTGTGAAGCAAGGATCACTACCTTACAATTCTACTACATAATTTAGAAACAAATAGCTAGTACTTCATTACTTTCAGTACTGAACAACTCCTCCTTAAATCTTCGTACTTCATTTAGATGAGTCTCTAAAACACTTTTTAATTTCTGTTGCATGAATCTGTGCATATCTCTATGCACAGGTATGTAAGGTATGTATTTAGCAGTTCAAATGAAACTAATCATCATGGCTAAGCTTCGCAAACGAAGATATGGGAAGGGTTCTACCCACACTTGCTACAAGCACACAGGTGGCTAAAAAGGCTAATGTGAGATAGACAAGTCCGGGAACAAAAGGCACAGCTAAAAGANGGCTTTATAAACACTAATCTTAGTACTTTTCTTCAGGTGTTTATTGCACCAGACTGTTTTATAAAGCTTCCCGAAAGCTCTGTATGCCTTTGCTAGCCTGTTATCTATCTCTTTATCAATCCTACCATCCAAGGAAATGATACTTCTAGGTAGTTGAACTGCTGGACTGATCTAAGCTCTGATTTACCTATAGTGATATGAGGATGATGGTAAGGTTCTTGAGGTGCAGGTTGGTAAAGAACTTCTGTCTTCCTTAAGCTGACTTCCAGCCCAAAAAGCTCAGCAGCCTCTGCAAAGCAAGATGTTAAGCTCTGCAGAGCTGCTTCTGTATGGGCGACAAGGGCGGCATCATCAGCAAAAAGGAGCTCACGAACAAGGTAATTCAGAGTCTAATTCAGTTCAAATGAAACTACAACCTTGAAATTTACATCTCCCACTTCAATGAATATTGAGTGACAACATAGGTAGGCCCTCATTACATATATAGTAATTCTGGCTTCTCTGAGTATTGCCTTAGAAGGATGGAGATGTACATTTTATACATTTTGAGATATCTTCAGCTCAAAATTCCCCAGAGGCTGGGAAAGGTTCTCAGTGGGGAATAATGAAATGCAAATGCCAAAGACCTAGGTTATTTAAGAAGTTGGGGAAAAGAGAGACAAAACTATGTACAATACCTACATGATCTTACCTCATGTTTTTTCAGTAGTATTCTTCCTTCCACTTTTTCCTTAGCAAAAATCTGTACTTCAAACAAGATGTAAGCATTAGCTGTAAAAGGAAGTAACTTTAGTCATCAAATCAGGTACTAATTGCTACCATAACCATTACCTTAACTGCTTCTCTCTTCAGAAACTGAAATCAACTTTCTGCTCAAACAAGCACTACAAATTGTTGGAACAATGCCTTTTACTTACATGCTGGAGAAGTGGAGGTGGATGGTGTTTAGCGGTGAGATTACAAAGCAGGAATGGACAAAACGGTGGTGGGAAATGAAGTAAGTTTGAGAAACAAAGAGGATTTTTTTTCAAATGAACCTACAAAATTAACTCTTCAATAGTTATTCAACATACTAGGTGCTTGTGCCCATAGAGAGCATGATCTGTCTCTCCTGGTGTTTCTACAAATTCCTATAGAGTGCCAGCTAGAAACACCCAATGTGGTGCAATGTCTCACAAGCCATGCATCCCCATTAGCATTGTGTACAGCCCCAGGCAGTTTATCCTGCCTCTCAAAATACTTTCCCCACCACTTTTAACATCATTTTCCTGACAACCCATGGGATGTTTCAGATCAACAGTGCTGTTCCCTCCATGCATGCCCCAAGACATCTTTGTAGCTTAAGTACAGCCCTTCCCTAAGTCTCATTGGTTGTGTGCTCTGGTGTGCTCCCCACATCCTTTAGGACAAGTGGAAAGTGAAGTTTATTGCACTTACCAGCCTGAGAAGCATGCAGATCTCAATCTACCAAGTATCTGTGCACAATTCTTTGCTTTATGTTTCCTCCTCATTGTCTAGTGGTTTTGGAGACAAATTGTTGAATGATTCCAGACTGATTCTTCTCTTTCTTATGTACTAATACACCAGCTTTCTCAGTCAAGAAAATATGGTTCCTTTGACAAGTAACATCCAAAGTTGAATTTTCAGATTATGCCCACTGGTCAATCTATTTTCACCACCTTGGAGCTCAAGATTAAAAAGTAGTTTGATTCAAACTGCACTTCTTAATTTTCCAGATTGGTTATAATATGGGGACATAAAAAGACAAAGAAACCAAACAAGCCCCACACTGAAAATGGAGCTTGTACTTGAACATGAACAGTAAGCCTCCATCAGCAAACAGAATCTATAATAAAACTTGATATATGCAAGCCTCCTGACCCACTGTAAAAATCAATCAGCTTCAATGTATTCAAAAGTAGCAGAGATGTCAGATAAACAGAGAATGACAAATTGTTCAGGGAAGCTTATCATATCTGTTGCAGCAGCACTGCAAAGCTCTCTGCTGCACAAGAACTTGAAATACAGGCTTACAGAAAATAGTTCCATGAAAGCTTATTACCATTTTCAGAATTTAGGGCATGGGTTTGTTTCTGTGGTACTGCTCAGGAAACACAGTCTCAGGAGAGGAAAATAAAGAGAAACCTCATCTACAGCCCAGTGGCAAGAAAGCCATCAACCTTTTGGGTCTCCCAGTCTCTGCATGCACTTACACAGACAAGAACACAGGTCTCCAAACTCAGGATGATCCAGGCCATAAGGGGTGTGTGTGTGAAGCTCATGTCATGTAGATTCTTTCATACCACTGATTTCCACCTGCACACCTTGCCATTATATGAATCCCTTCCTTGGACTTTCAGTTTCAAAGCAGCTTCTTCTCTGTGGTCTCCAACTGTGGAGCAAAACTCACTTGGGGTTACTGGGAGCTGTATGGAATTCTTCTGTTTGGAAGTGAGAGAGATCCCCATATGTCTCAGACAAAATAGAAGAAAAGCTGAGTTATGTTATTTTTCTTTATCATCTGTTAACAGAAACCCTGTGTTTTTCCTTCACCTCCAGGAGAGAAATAGTTGGTGTTGTGGAACCACTCCCTCATGATGAAACCTATTGTGATCCTGCAGCACTGTTTCATGTGGCCAATGATTACTCCTTCATCAGGTAGTGTGGTGTTTAATTCATGACTTAAATTTTGGCTACAGAACAAGCCCCAGCTACCTAAAACATCTTCTGTGGAGTCACAGGACCAAATCTTATTTTGTTTAAAGTACAGACTGAAGGTCCCTGATTTCAATGGGAGTATTTCTGTGGACGTCTGGGGCTGCTCTATAATAATCTCTGAGCAGTGAGGAGGGCACTGAACTTGAAGCTTCATGCTGCCATCAAACCAGCGGGAGCACTTCTGTGTGAGGTGTTTGCCTCTTGGGGAGTCATAGTGCCTGCATCACTTGGGCCATGCACGTGCAGCGCTGAAGCAACTGGCTCTGGACATCCCTCCACGTCCTGTCCATCCCATTTTGGAAGGCTCAGCCAGAGCAGAGAGCTGGGCCTTAAAACCTTTCTATCTCCTGGTTCATGTGGCAACAAACAGATTTGGGGCTCTTCTGCTGCATTTGATCTTGGCATTTTGTTAAATTTGAGGTAGCTTAGCCTATAAATATCAGCTGACCTCTCTCCCTGCAGTGCAGCCTCCCACACAGGAATGATGACTGACAGCAAAGCTTTCCAAAGGCCAAGGGCCAGCAGGTTTCCTTGTCAGACAACCAGAAAAACCTGTGCCTTCCTTTTCCTTGCCCTTCCTTTAGGTATTACACCCGGACCATCTATCAGTTCCAGTTTCAGGAGGCACTTTGCAAGGCAGCTAACCATACTGGCCCTCTTCACAAATGTGACATTACCAACTCCACTGCAGCTGGTGAGAGGCTGAGGTAACAAAGCAAATTTCTCACACATATAAGTCAGTATAACAAAGCCTAAGTCATCCAGATCCTAAGTCATCTGGATCATTTCAATCCAGAAGGCTTCTGGAGTCAATGAGATTGTGTCACAATGTATTTAGCTTGGAAATTTAGCATATATCTGCTCAGTTCATTTTGACTAAATTTATGTACACTAAGGTTCCAGACATCAAAGGTTTAATTACCTGTTAATGGGAATACAATATTTTTATTAATAGCAATAATGGGAAACAGGAGGGAATTCAGAAGCAAAAAAGAAAACTTTTACATCGATCACACAGTGTTTTGCTAGTCTAGACGGGATGTGGCAATAACATATATTGCTTCTCATTCCATATACACAGACAATTGCTGGCATTAGGCAGATCCAAGCCCTGGACTGAAGCACTGGAAAGTGTAACAGGAGAGAAATACATGAATGCAGCACCCTTGCTCCACTACTTTGAACCTTTATATGAGTGGCTGAAAAAAAACAATTCTGGCAGATTCATTGGCTGGAAAACGGATTGGGCTCCATGTATGTATGGCTTGTGGGTGATTTAAGGACACTTGGTAGTCCTCACAACTCTTGATTAGTAAAGTCCCTCTCACAGCTGTTGAAGGCTCTTCTCCCTAGGGAAGCAGGGTTATGGGAAATACACACTGTGCAGTAAGTTTTAATCACAGTAAGACAGACTCGCTTCCTTGTGGCCAGAGCTGGAGAAGTTAGCATGCATGAGGTTTGTCAGAGCCCCACCCAGTTTTCAGAAATTGAGTTTTGGGTTTTTTTTCCATAGTGGCAGCTCTCAGAGTGTGGAATGGCTGCACAGAAGGAGGAAAGATCAGAGGCTTGGACTTGTATGGCACTTGCCTGAAAGCAGTGTTCCTGTTCTGCAAGGCTGGGAGCCAATGGTCTTAGGAGTCAGCAAACCCTGAGCTGGGGGCATAGGGGCAAACTAGTACAAAAAAAATAATATTATGGGGTTTTTATGGTCATGTTCTAGCCAAAGAAGGGAGTGCAAAGGGAGGAAAGGGAGGAGACTGTGGAAAAATGCATTTTTCAGCCTATTGTGGTGACATTTAGTGTTGAACCACCCAGTGATATATGTGTAATGACTGTCCATACTGGAAAGTCCCATAACACTTAGAGTGCTCTGGCAATCTGTAATGGTGGGACTCACCTAACCAGACTCTAACATCTGCATCTAAGCTGCTCATTCCAAGTGGTGAGAAAGAGGAATTTTCCTTCTGTCTGCTGCAAAGCCAAGCTTGGGGACTGACCAAGCTCTCTAGGGGAGCAGGAGAGCCTGTAAGGAAACTTTAGCACCCCAGCATTTCCCAGGGACAGACTTTGTGTGGCTGCAGCTCTAACATGGCCCTTGTTTTTTTTTAAACCAGATTCTAGCGATGCTATCAAAGTGCGCATCAGCCTGAAATCAGCACTGGGGGAGCAGGCGGTAAGTGTGTTTGTGCTGTGGCACTCTTCCCATTGCTCAGGCAACAGAGACGTGGTGCTAATGGCTCTCAGAAAATAAGGCAGTGTATACCTGACCTTTGTGTCTGAAGAGTGGCATCAACTCAGGTGAAAGGTTGTCATATACAAGATGACTTGTCTGAGTTTGGGGTCAAGACTCCCTCTAGAATCAGTGAAGGGATTTCTCCAGGGAGTGATCCCACCCATTTTAAGACAGTCATCTCAGCTAGGTGAGTTGAGTTACTCTGTGGAGATACTGATCATGATTTTTCACCTGCTATAGGACAGGCCTAGAGGGTTAATGTGGGGAAACCTGTGAACCTGAAAAGGGCTGTGTTTTTCCCAGCTATGTTGATGTGTCTAAATAAAGCCTCTACCTAATTTCTTCTAATTTTTATTATCATGGCTATAGTGGCTGACTTCAGAAGTTATTACAGCAGCGTCAAATTTAAATGTGGGGCTAAAGCAGAAGGATGACTCCCACTCTCTTTTCTTAAATCCTCTTGATTCCAAACTAAAACACTTCCATCAGCATTTCTTTGTAGATTTTTGTTTGCCTGTTTGCTGTGATTTTTCTGGGCCCTGATATACTAGGCTGCCTCCCTGCCCTTCAAACCTCATGCAGAGACAGCTTTGTCATTGAGATTGTGGGGGACAGTGCAGTGCAGCTTCTGTTTCAGGTGAGGAGAAGTGCTTTCACTCCCAAGAGCTTGTCTGCTTTCCCCGAAATATCATCTAGTTCAATAAAATATCTTATAGACATCTAAAAACAAATCAAAACCAAAGATGGCTTTTACAATTTTAAACAGAGCTTTGGTTTAGCCCATCTGCTTAACCTGGGCTGCAAATTTGCTTCTTATTCTAGCTGTTCCTCTTTATGCTAATCTCATGGAGGCAGTGTAGAAGGCTTAAGTACAGACACTTCATTCCTGTTAATAGCCATTTTCACCTTGCAGAACATTAGTAATTTTCCAAGAATGAGTGTGTCATCAGGCAAGTCATTTAGGTTCCTGTGAGTTGGAGCCTATTGCACTAGCAAGGACACGATACCATGGGCTCATTTTTCATATGAATTGATGCTCTTGCTTCTATCACTCTCTCACATGCAAGCCCCACTGGAGTTTTATTGCTTCCTAGACTGCCAAGTCGAGGTAGATACAATTCAAAACTGATATCAACAGCATGAAAAGGTTCCATATTACAACATATTTATTAGTCATTATAGTTAATGTTTAGCTTAATACTATTTTTATGCCTCCCTTTTGTCATCATAGTCTTTTGTTGTGCAATTGAGCAGCTGTAAAACAATCTCATACAGATTATTTAATTTGAATTATTGTACGGATGGTAGGTTCCTAAGCTCTGAAAAGCAAGCCATACATTTTTCTCCCCAAACCAGTCCACATCACCAACTAACAAGAAACCTTTCCATTCAGTTGCTTTCTGCCTCTCCACAAATTTTTTGTTTAATGGTACATGCATGAACTGGCACAGAGAAAAGGCAGGGGGAATTTCTGGCAGGAATGCCGGCCCAGCTACACAGAGCAGTATGTTTTGGCTGCTTTACACAGCTCACAGTGCACAGAAGCTGTGAACCCAGTGCAACTGTTTATTTAATGTGTATTTCGAGTTGCTTCGCACTGTTAGGACAGCAGAAAGCATTCCAAGTATGCCAGCAAACCTTTTTGTATTTCTGCTCTTTAGCGCTGGAGAGAGCGGAAGGGAAAGATTCCCCCTCCTGTGCAGAGATAGAGCTGCGCCTTTCAGCTACAACTCTCAACCCTGGCTGCTACCAGCAGGGAAGTTTCAATGGCCTAAAGTTCTGGCAATTAAGCATCGAGAGTCACGAATGGGCTTAATGCCAGCTGTATCAGAGCGTGCGCTGCCGCAATTATCCTGCTAATTGTTTTCAGGCCGATGAGATTAGAACTGCACCGCTGTATCACGGGTGCAGCTGATGAGGCTGAAACACCCGCAGTTTTGCTTCAGCTGGGGCTTTATGGAAGTGTTCTCTCAAGAGAACCTGCTACAGGATCCCCACTGAATCTCTTGGAATCCGTCTTATTTAAAATAAAAGATTCCAGGAGGATCAGTCCTCTGACCACCACTTGAAAAGAGGGCTCCTCTTCAAATATTAATTCAAAATTCCCCACTGGATCAATGCCATATGTGTGATTACATTGTAAAAGGCTGGCACATAAGACAGCGTCAGGGGAGGGAGAGCTGTCAGCCTGCAGGCACTTAGATGTATTTTACAATGAAAAATCCTTTTTGAATCAGAGGCCAGACTTGCACTGTATTTCAAGTCACACATGGGATCTTGGAGGGAACACACTAGAAAAGAGCAGCGACACTTGGCGGAGTTCAATTCTCCCTGAAAGCAAAGCAGCTTCTGTAACCAACAGTGTAAGGTGGGTTTCTGAGGTGCCTAGGGAAGGAGTGTGAGTGGTCTTTACTCAAACACAGATCAGAAGCCAGACAGGTATTTCTCATTCACAGAAACCATTCATGGTATTTATAAAGGCACTTGAGAGGCACGATGGCAATTAAAATACATTAGACTGAAAAAGGCAATATATAAGACATGGAAATGAATAAAGGATTAAAAGTTAAGATGATTAATACAGAAAGCATCAGAGGAATCAAGTTCAATTAGCTCCTAGTAAAAGTAATAAAAATAAAGCAGCACTGTAGAGCCTAAAGATGTACATAAATAGAAATTTGAGAAACCCCCACAACAGCAACGTAGGCTGTGGTGGTGAACAGTGCCAGCTGCTGGTGACAGCAGCGGTAACAAGGAGAAGCGTTTCAGCCCAGGGCTGTGAAAGCAGAAGAAAGCTGGGGGCATTTGCCTAGCAAAGGTCACTCACAGCCTCAGCCCTTGCTGGTGGGAACAGGCGGGGCTGGCACAGTCCCTGCCTTCGGAATGCCACGGGGACTGCTCTGATTGCAGTGGCTTTGGGTCACCTGTGCCTTTCCTGGGGCCTGATCCTGCCTGGATGGACACAGCTGCTCTTTCTGCTCTCAGAATTTACAGGCATTCATGGGCATGCCTGCCCAGGTGCCATAAATGCAATCAAGTCTAGGCTTTAGGGGGCTAAAAAAAAATTGCCACAGAGTTCAGCTGGGAATTTTCCCTTCCTACACGTGAGCTGTTGAACAACAGACATGGCTGCATTATCAGCTCCTGCAGTGTTTTTTGCCCTCTGTACAGCTCTTGGTTCTTGCCACAGAGAAGCTGATTTTGACTTCCACTGCAAATAACTTTGGACTCATAAGGGAGGCCAGGAGGAGTCTGCACGCAGGCAGTATATTTTTTATATCACTTGTCTGTTCTCCAGGGAAAAACAACAAATATGTGCCTGCTGCAGAAATACTGATGCAATTAGTACTTTATCAAAACAAACCCCAAACAAAAATCCCAGCTTATCAAGTAAATAAATGAGCCACCTTCACAGTACAACTCCACCCCAAAGGTTTCCCCCTTAAAAAGCGGGTCTGCAAAAAAATGCTGTGATTTAAACAAGATCTAAATTATGAAATCTTTAGACTGCAAAGAGAATTCACAATATTTAGCAGGAATACTGTTGCTCCTGAAGCCTTTTCTCCCTGTAAGGCAGAGAGGTGTACTGGCAATGGAGCATCTTTAGCAGTCCCATGTAAAGGCACCAGAAATTGCATAGTGACAGCATGATGTCTGGCAGCAGGGATGCATGCTTGGTTACTCTCCTGCAGAGAGCCCAGATTAACAGAGCTAAAGGGTTTGTGTAGGTTTCTGATGTGCTGTCATGCTGCAAATAAATAATGCTGAAATGCATGCCAAGCCTTAGAATTGCTGTTTCTTTTTAGAATGATTTCTTAATGCCAGATAACTTGCCATTTCTCAGGAATTTCCCTTGTGGTGTTTTTGCAGTATGAATGGGATGAAAATGAGCTGTTCTTGTTCCAGTCATCCATCGCCTATGCCATGAGAAAATACTTTGCAGAAGTGAAGAAACAGGAAGTTAACTTTGAGTGAGTGGCTTCCTTAATTGTTCCAGCTATGTCGACATTGCTTCTGGTTTGCTAGCAGCATGAGCTGCTGGAATTAATTGTGCCTTCTGTCAAATGTAAGGTGATAGCAACATCAAACACCAGCTGGTTGCAATAGGCAGGATGCCAGCTTGGGTACATGGTGTCTTTTCACTCCAAAGTCTGAAGTTTAGGAGTAATGTGCTAAAGTCAGGTAAGAAGGCTTTGTCTCCCACAGGGTATCAGTGGTGCAGGTGAGCTTTGAGAATATGTGCCCAACACCTATATGGGAATATTAGGGATGGTACATTGATTAGAAATAGAAATTTCTATCACTGTATGTGTATAATAGTGAATATCCAAGAGGTTTTGGGCCAAGGAAAGGTAAATTTGTTAATTATAAAGCACTAGAATTCAGTGCAGACTTACTAATCTTATCTAGGTTCAGTTATAAACATAAAATCTTTCACCTGAAATTTATTTAGATGTAGAAAACAACCCTTTTTGTTAAATAAAAATTTCAGCAAAATTTTTCAGAAGCTATCTACTTAAATATTAGATATTACTTTATAGAATATCAGTCATGCAATATCTAGAATCTACTCTCAGCAGAAAAGAAGGAAGAAGGCTTATTATTTTTTCCACCTAGTACTTCATACCTCACCTCATTCATGAGATCAACCCCAAACACTCTCTCTTCTGCAAGTGATTATGTGCTTTGAAAAATTACACCAAGGATTGTCTTGGATATGGGATAGATTCTCTCCAACTAAAATTACAAATTAGCATATAGAAAAAGAAATTCTTTCAGAAAAATTGATTTCACTTCCCAGGTGATTTCACTAGAAAGCATTCCCTCAGCATAAACTAAACCCCTGGCACTGCCAATCAAACACAACTGTTCACTTGCCTGAATTTAAAGCTAATGTCATCTTAACAATGAAAATAACCTTTCTCTTCTGTTTCTCCTTCAGGATTACAGACATTCATGTCAGTGGACAGACACAAAGGATCTCCTTCTACCTTACTGTCAGCATGCCAGGTAATATCAGTGATATTGTGCCCAAAGCTGAAGTGGAAAATGCCATCAGGTGAGATTTTCCTCTCTGGGAAAAAAAAATACAACAAAACGACCAGATGAAAGGATGGAGGGAAAAGCAGTGCTTAAGTCAGCTGAGGCAGAAGGGGTGACAACAAAGTAAAGTTGCAGTTAAAATGGAAATAGTAAGATGAGAGAAACTAGAATGAGAACTGTTATGACAGAAAGAAAACAGTCCATCTATCTGATGGTTTCTTGGACAACAGCCAATATAAAATGCTTCAGGGGGCTTGTAAAATTGCTGTAACATATCTCATTGCATCATACCTTGCCAGAAAATATCATTGCTCAAACTTTAACAGGAACTATCTTATATTCTGAAGTACAGAATACAGTAACGGTGTGTGCATGCACATGTGTTTTCTTCTTGTCATTAGTGAAAATTCAGTGCAATAATTATTGTTAGCAAGGACTCCAGAACAGCAGTGTACTAAAAAGACAGCCAGATGTATTTGGTTATACAGAAGAGGTCAGAGCAGAAGCCAGTTGCCACTTACAGGTCAATGAACAGCTCTTTTGTAGCATGGTGTGACACCATTGTAAGTCATTGGTATAAAAATGATAAGTAAAACTACAACTCTGCAGATGGTCATGGGTAATGTACAGTGGGAGGTGAAGAGGGCACAAATCTAAAAACAGCAGCAACATGATGTGGGATTGAGAAAGCAGTGAGATAAATTGGTGAACCAAGGGAAAGCATATGGCTGTGAAAGTCACTGTCCAGTTAGCACTCAATAGCAAATGAAATTCAGGGAAAAACAGGGCACAGAAGATACACCAGAAAAAGAGTTTTTAGGGCAGTGAAAAACACAAGAATCTAAACTGTGAAAGACTGTGGAAGGGAAACAGGTAAGAAGATGTGAAAGCTGTGGCTTTATGTCACACATCTACAAAACTTTTGGATAGCCAAGAAACTTAAGGTAGAGAATGAAGAGCAAAATGCAGATGGAGAGGGAGATCACAAGGCTGTTTGCCTCATTTTGATAAATGTTAAGACTGAGTTTGAGAGTCCATACAGTATCTGAACGTGTCAGTTAAGCTGCAACAGGTTGAAGGTTTAAGTTACTGTGGTTGTCACCCCATGCCAGAAGCAATATGGATTTAGCAGTACCTCCTGTGCAGCCTTTTCAACCGAGCAATTCAGGGAAAGCTTAGCACAGTGGAGATTTATAAAACAACTGAAAACTGTTTATTTTCTTCCAATAAATGTGTGAAACTCTTTGAATTTGCATTCAATGGCAGGATGTCTCGGGCACGAATCAATGAGGCTTTCAGATTGGATGATGACACACTGGAGTTTGTGGGTATACTTCCAACCCTGGCCCCACCTTATGAACCACCAGTCACCATCTGGTTAATTGTATTTGGAGTGGTCATGGGTTTGATTGTCGTTGGAGTTATTGCTCTCATCATCACTGGGCAAAGAGATCGCAAAAGGTGAGTAATATTTTTTGATACTGTGATCATGGCCTTATCCATTTGGGAGGTGTCCTCATAATTGAAAAACGGGGATTCTAACAAACTAAGCTGCCAAATCTAACTGAAGCAAGTTAAAGCATGAAAGCTTATTATCCCTCTCCCAGCAATAGCAATACCTAAAGGTTCAGCTCCTTGCCTTTCACTGCACAGCAGCTTTGGCAACTTAGTGCAATTTCCCCATCATCAGCAGTTTAACCATGACAGCTGGACACTGTGGCCACAGGTGGCCATCTTCTGCCAGCACCTCTGCCAGGTGGATAGGATATCCTGCTGGGAATACAGTGCCTTCTCCAACAGCAGAGCTGCCCGCACTCATAATCACCTTCAGTTTTCTATAATTTTATTGGAGGCTGTCCAGTAATGTAGTTTTCCTTAAATATTATTGCATCAATGGCAATATAGCTTGGTTGGTTTTCTATGCCTCTTCATTGGTGGGGTTGCTAAGAACATGTAGGTTTGCTACAGTTCCTCTTTAAAACCAACACAATTCCTCTTATATAAATATTCCCAGTTAAACACAGTATTATTTATGGAAGGGGATTCTGGAGATCCAGGAGAACTTGAGCAGAACAGGGACCTTTAATGTAAAATAAATTTTCATTACAGGAGAGCAAGAGAAAGTAGGGGTGGAGCAGGATCAAACTGTGAAGAGGTGAACCCTTATGCTGAAGATGGAAAAAGCAACCTGGGCTTTGAGCCATCTGAAGAGATACAAACATCATTTTAAAAGATGTGCGTATACTAAGGCTTTCTGTTTTTTTTCATTTCACTTTTAACGATAGTGCCTAGCAAAGGACCAAAACATTATGGGATGTCATCAAACCTAATGTCTTCTGGTTGATCATTATTCTACTGGTTCGTGGCCGGTAGGAACTAAATCTCCTGTTTATGTGGTAAATAGAAAACTTGCAAAAATTGAAGATCTACATGTCTTGTGTTTTTTTTGTGAATTAAGTACATAACATTACACACTATTTGTGCTGCTTTTCATAAGTGCATCCAACTTCTCTTTGTTTACTCTGTAATGAGATAGAAAAACTTGGAAATATACAGTTGTATGCCGATCAAGACACACATAAAAATAACTCATATACGCCTGAGGAACATCTTCTTTATTAGGAAGCTAGACCTCAAAAATGGATCCAATAGACAGTGAGGAAAAAACCCAAATGACCACCAGAAGAACCTTAGTGATGAAGAACTCAATTTGATATGAAATAACTGCAATTTTTGCACCTTCAAGAAATCTGTAGCAATGTAAAATGGATACTGAATGAAGACTAGCAAGCACTGGAACTTTATTAGGAAGCTATAACATAAGTTATTTTTCTAACTGTTTGCTTGATAAGTACTGTAAGTACTGTAGAGACCAAATAGCCTATGCTCCCTCAATTTCTGTGTTATATTGTCATTAAAAATGCAATCAACTTTCATAATACTAAATTATCAAAATTGTTTTGTTTTGGCTTTTTTCTTCTGCATTAGTCGTTGCCTCCACTGTTACAATACTGCATTACAAATTCTGCATACGAGTACAATTGCACTATGAGGGGCAGTAGATTGAGGCTTGAGACATTCTGGTTGCACCTCTAAAATAAAATCTGTGCACAAGGATGATAGTGCAGCACTGGAACATGTTGCCTGTTCCATGCTGTAGGAGAGGCTGTGGGATCTCCACCTTTAGAAGTGTTCAGAGATCAGGTAGACAAAGGTATGGCTGATGGAGGAGTGAAGATAATCCCAGTCTGAGGGAGAAAGGCTAGATGACCTCCAGAGGACCCCTTCAGCCAGGTTTTCTATGATTCTGTCTTGTAGGTCTCATGCCACAGCTGCCACTGTGCCAGTGTGTTTTTTTCTGTACACACTAGGATCACTGAAAGCCACAAGGTATCTGATACTCAGTTCTGGAATATGACAAAGAACCAGTAGCAAAAACAAACCTACTTGAAAAATTTTCAGCAGATGCAGGGACTCTTAAAATCATGGGCCTCGAAAATGATCAGAATCTGTAGAAAGCAGTCAAACATATATCTGAAAACATACAGCTGACTCTACAGGATCACAAAACAATATCATAATGCTATGCATTCATTTCTAGTTTAAGAGACAGGACCCTTAAATGAAGCAGTTCAAAATGGTAGGCAGGTGATACTGATTAACTGCAAGCTAGACAGGAATGGAAAGGAATGAAAATACTTTTTCTTTTAAGTTGCCCATCTATGGCAGATATTCCATTGCCATAATAACCCCAAACCTCAGTACTTTAGCTGAACTTTTAGGATAAATAACTCAGCTATATGTGGTCTTCCTACTTACTCTGCAGTAACACAAAAAGGGAATGACAAAGCTGGAAAACGATCAAATAATATAATTAATTATGCCAGCCATCTTCAGATCTGTTAAGATTAACTTTTACATTATGACAAAGCTTTCAATTCAATCCTATCCAATTAATTTTAAAAGCTGTGTTATGAATCAAAAAACATCATTCAGAATTGTCAACACATAAAGCCACTAAAAATGTATAGTAGAATGTTGGAATAACTAGTACATAAGAAGACAATGTTTATATGGAAAATATATGAAAATGCTGCATGGATTGGCTCACACCCTCTGTACTGGTGGGTCTCTCCATCTCCTACTTTCTCTGTGTCTGCATTCCTTCCTGACTGTCTTGGGGTGACTTTATGATATATCCCATATTCGTCTTCTCTATGCTAGGGAAAAAAAATTGAATCTTGTGCTTTTAAAACTGAGTCCCAAGAGTGGAGAGAAAAAAAAACCAGCTAGAGAAATCTTTTCAAAACAATTCTAATGTTTCAAGGTCAGTTTTTGCTATGCTGCTGTGCAGTTTGGGGTTTTTTCCTTCGGCGGCCGGGCTGCAAGGCGGGAGGAAGACACTTGCCTTCTAGGTTTTCCAGCCAGAATTCTGCCTGTTTTCCTCAGAAGGAAGAGACTTAAATGTTTGCATTTTCCTGGACTTTTGATTTCTACATCTTCTCTCCTGGACTTGTAGGGACATCGGAATATTGAAACCTCACTGGGAGGCCTTATCCACTGGTCTGGCCTGGGGGGGCCCCCCACAATCGGCCTGGGACTCTGGTAGGGACTCTGGGTCTTCCAGTCTTTCAGTGAGAGACTTCATTATTTATTGTTATATATATAATTTAGAGTTTAGTATTATTATTATTTTTCTTGTGTGTTTGCTAAATAAATAGGTTTTTTTCCCTTTCACTTTCCTTCAAGGAAGTATTTCTTTTCTTGAACCTGGTGGCAGAGGGTGACTGCGGCCTGTTTTTATTGGAGAATATTCATCCCTCTGAATATATTTGTTCCAAACTAGGACACTGACCCTTTCTCTAGGTCAGTACTCCTTGGTCCAGCTTGGTCCTTAGGCAGCCTGATGCCATGCCTGATGGAGGTGTGCCCCACCTCTCCATCCTGTGCAGCCTCCCACGGCCCCCAGGCCTGCACAGATCCCCACAGTACTTTGCATGACCCCAAATGCTGCTTTCCCTCAATCACACATACAAGACAGCTCCCCAAGTAGACAAGGATGCACTCTCTGAACCATCTTCCAGTACTGGGACTGGGCAATGCCAACAAATACAGATGTGGGAGCCTCTGGCTGGCCAGAGACCTTAATTTCTTTCTCCCCTTTCCCTACATGTCTGCACCCTGTATTTCTTACTCCTTAGGTTCCGGTGAGCTTGAACTGGAGCTGCAGAGGGATCCCTGCTAGGACTGGGCCAGCTCCACCAGGGAAAGGGCAGGCAGACATCACTTGGACTCTTGGAGGCATCACACACTGAACTAGCTCAAATATAAGGAGAGAGAAAAGGAATTTTTCTCAGAGCTTACTTTATTTTAAAACCTCTTTATACATATTAGATCAGCATTTTACAACTGTCAGTGTCTAAGTTTAGGTGCCTCTGTTATAGTTATGTAGCTTCAGATAAATTTGGTATCTCAAGATTTGCTGAAGTTAGCATTAATTTTTGTAGTGCTATGCACATTTGAAAGTTAGGTGTTCTTATTTAAATGCTAACATCAGGAGCCAAATTTCAGCTCCTCAGTAGCAAAATATTTGGCTAAGCAATTATATTAATAGCATTTTCAGTTATCTTCAAATTTTTGCTCTTCAGGTTTTATAGAGATCAGCAAATTTACCATTTACTATTGCAATGACTATAGAATTCTGCATAAAGTTTTATTTTTCTCTATTTTTACCTGTAGCAGGAAGCAATAACACTCTAGTAGATGCCTCATATGTTACTAAATTGCAAATATCCTTGATATGTAGCTTAGAATGAATTCCAAATCAAATGTACACCCTCAGGACCAAAACTAAAGTCAATAATACTGGTGAGAAAACAGATACAATATTTTACCAGCAGTAATTTCTAAGTAATTGAAAGTGAAACTATATCTATTTATGTTGTTGTCACTGGCAGCAATTCTAAATTTGATGTCAGGCGTCAACTTCAAGTGATTATGAAGAAAAAACACATTCAGATGAGTTGCAGTAATCAGAAAACCCAACAAGCATATATTTCCCTTTTTACGTTTCCAGTTAAGGCCAAATAATAACAGCTTGGAAGCACTGAAGGAATGCATGTAATTGGTATATATATATCAGTGCCTGAGAATTCTTTTAAAAAATGCTGAAAAAATTAATTATATTCTTCCACAGTATCCTTCCAAATTCTATCACCCACAGAGTGTCATGAAAGCTTTCTCCATGTGCTTCTTGGTCAATCCTCTGATTAAATAAGAAGAACACTAATACACAGAATAACAGGGGTGGCTAATGTCAGACAGATTTCCAATTTAACTCTCATACGGAAGGCAGGTGATACAGAATCAGTATATACAGTCATCTGTTTCTGAATCTTCTTTTTCAAGCTCTGTTGCCTTGTCTCAATGTTATGGTTTGACTCTGGCTGAATGCTGAGAGTCCACACACACATCTAAAACTTCTC
>WEIV01002505.1:57594-102664 GCA_013390005.1 Calyptomena viridis
TTCCCTTCCTCTTCCCCTTTTTCTTCCCATTCCCACTCCTATTCCCATTTTCATTCTTTTCCTTCTCTCTCACACTTGAGACTCTGCTATTCACCTAGATTATATACCTGTTACATGGCATTGTTTAGATGAGAAAATACTCAACCACTCAGGGAGCCACTGACACGTATGAATGCAAAGAACAAATATGGCCTGAATGTGACCAAGGTTCATTTTTAATGCAATGAAGACATTTTGTTGTTGACCTGTCACAGCAAGCAGCATGTCCATAGCACATTCATAGAAATTATACACTTTCTTTGTACATTCACCCATGAACCTTGCTGAATACAAACATAATATGCATTTCTGCTTTGGAATACATTCAGCTAGACTTCAAACCATAAAAGTGTTACCACATAGGAGGCACGNTGAATAATTTACAAGAAACAAAAAGTTTGGGATTAATTTCAGTGAACTTTGGCCTTTTACACTGTAATGTCCAGAAAGAAGGAGATATGACTCATCTGAACTCCTTTAAGGACTTCATTAGGACAAGATGAATTATGCATGAGAAATATTTCTTTTCACTAGAAAGAGAGTCTAGGTAACTGCTTGTGGTATCCCACTATAAATATTTAAAATTAGGTGAGTTCTACTCCAGGACATATATGAAGCAAGTTGTCTGCAATTTTGTTTTGGTGCACAGATACAGATTTATATCTGGAGAGATTGAGAGTTGTTAATCCCATCTCCTTCCTCATGTCCCTTCCAAAGGCTGTCCATGTCTTAAGACCCAAACCCTGAGACATACCTCCTGTCTGAAGAAGTGTTCTATCCGCCACAGTCAGTTCCTTTACAGGAAAAATTAGACTGATGTATTTTTTATTGCCGAAGTATTTCTGCATTACTGAACGAGTAAAAAGATTTTCACTGCACTCTATTATATTTGCACTATTTTTAGTCTTTATGTGCTACTCCAGTACTAACTTTTACTATCCACTTTTACTTCTGTTAATGGTTTTCTGTGCTAGGCTGGAAATTCTGGTTTTCAGAGTTAATAAAAAAGCTACACCTCTATATTGCAGGGAGAAAAGAAGAAATCTAGAAGGTGACTGCCATGGATTTTGAAGGAAATTTTATGTCCCATAAGTTAACTGGAGTCAAGGTTACCCAGCACCTTTGGGGACTGAAACGTAATTGCCTTTCTCCAGCATTTGGCCACACCTGAATTTCATTCCTGAACCTATGGAACCTATCTAAGGGAAAGGACAGTGAGCCAAAGCTCCCAAAGGAATCAAAGTTGTTAGTTACGTCAAAGTTACTGGCTGAGTGCCAATGAGTGTGAAAGTAGCAAGTCACAAGAGGAAAATATGTTTACCCAGCACATCCAAGAGTAAAGAATGGATGAGGTTGTGTCTCCTCCAGAAAGGCACATGGACAAGCATTTCTGCAGTCATCTGCTTGTACACCTGACTATGGTGCTATCCATTCCTGCTCCTAGTCAGCTGCATCCTGTCAACACTCAGTGAGCACAGCACTGAGTTTGCTCAGGGTTGTGTTCTTGTCTGGGTGAGTTGCTTTTACTCCACATTTGTATATTGTAAAACCATCACACAGGATTGACTGCAGAAAAAGCCACACTGGAGCAAAGAATGCAGGACTAGGTAAAAACAAAAAACAGAGCTTTGAGGGGAAATGCACTCAAAATGTGGCTTTGTTCAAAGCCTGTTTTAGAAGTGCATCATTTGTTCTTTTCTGTAAAAGAGGCGTTTTTTGAAATCTGTTTATCCATACCAAGTTAGCACAAGAATTTCTAGCACTTTATATTATTAGAGCTATTTGAAGAGCACCAGCATCCTCTAGCTATGCTCTATAGCAAAGACAACAGACACAGAAATATTTCCACGGTTGTTCATATGTAAATAATAACGGATGTGTACGACCTTCTGACAGAGCAGCTGTTCAGACTGGGCACAGGAAATACTATCAACATACCAACTACAAAGAGAAAGACTGGGCTTGTTATTCACAGGCTGGTTGCTGACTAAGGTGCAGCAGACAGATGAAAAATACCAGACATTGTAAATATGTTCAAAACCACTGTTTAAAGTCAGAGGGTAGACTTGTCCTGCATATGTGATTATAGACCAAAAGATAACAGTGAAACCACTAGTTCCCATCTGCTTCCTCTCATCCAGCAGCTCTTCTTGCCCCCCAAAATATCTGGGTCCACTCTGTGACACTGACTTTTACAGTAACTCCTTAGAGGAGGATCTCTCTGCCCTAAAATTCTGCCAGGAGCCCTATCAGAAGTAGTTTGCTCTGTCTCCTGCAGGCCATGACACAGATGTCTCCCTAAAAGTTAGGAGGAACATAATTCTTCTCTAACCTTGAACCTTCTGATTGTCATAATATTTAAGTAAACTGAGAGTTCCCCAATAGGGGAAACAAGCCAAGCATGCTCTGTCAAATCAGTTCAGGGAGCCAATGTAGTCTTTTTAACAGCAGTTCCCTGCCACAGTTGGGACGGCCAGGACGACATTAATCACGCGTGTGCTGCGTGTTCAGGGGTGCCGAATATGTAACAATTTATTGTTTACAGAATAGACATTTATACACATCAGAAGGTTTGCATATTCTAACATAATTAGTAGAAAGTTATCTAGCTACTTCACCATTGGCTAAAGGTACAGCACTTGCCACTCTGCTCATCTCAGCTGCGTTTTCTCTCTCCAGGCATGCAGAGATGCATGCCTACCTGTGACGGTTCCCTTTTATGAAGCATCACTTTAGCATGCAAGACTGATTTGTTTAAATGACCTTTTTGTCTCTGAAAGCAAATACATTTGTGCCTTCAGAAGTTTGTGGGCAGTGATGTTGCTGATGAAAATACCTATAATTATTATCATTATTATGACAGCCATACATAGGATACCATTGCTGTAGGTATAGTGGACATGTAGAGTGGAAAGACAGTCTCTGCTCAAAGAATCTTTTGGTTCTCAAGAAGACCTGTTTCTATATACCCACTCATGCTTAGCAATTCTTTGCTCTTCTGCCAATGTCTGTTTGCTGACAAACAAACAAACTGGAGTTTTCACTGCAAAGACAAAACAATATGCTAAAGTTGCACTAAGGTCTGTCATAACAGGACAAGGAGTAATGGTTTTAAACTGAAAGAGGGTAGATTTAGACTGGACATAAGGATGATATTTTTCACGATGAGGGTAGTGAGACATTGGAAGAGGTTGCCCAAAGAAGTTCTGGACGCCCCAGCACTTCCCATCCCTGGAAATGCTCAAAGTCATGTTAGGTGGGGCTTTGAGCAACCTGATCTAGTGAAAAACATCCTTACCTGTGGCAGGGACTAGATGATCTTTAAAGGTCCCTTCCAACACAAACCATTGTAAGATTCAACGATTCTGTGCAAAATTCCTTCCTTGGGTTAAAAGTAATGCTACACATTTTTTTTTTTAGCAGTTATGCTGTGGTCTAAGGTGAATGTTTCAAAAATTTGAGACATATGTAATTGTTTGGATTTTTTATCACTTGGTAAACACTTAAATAACCTTTCTTCTCCACTGTGCAATGTGTTAGAAAGCCAAATATTCTCTGTGCATGCTGTAACAGGCAGTGAAACATATATACCTTTAGTGACCTTAAGAAGAGATTGCATCTACCTTTTCAAAACTTACACAGAAGCTTTTCAAAACTGCACAGCTCTAGACTTTTCAAATAAATGTTCTTAGGATGACAGACAACATATGGAGTTCCTGTGGCAGAAAAAGAGTCTTCTAAAATAACCTCTTGTACAGAAATGATTATTCTTTTTTATGGTTCCTTTCACAAAATACTATAAGAGTAGAGATTTTTTAAGAAAATCTCTGAATCTTGTCCAGTATGGTTTATCATGAGACAACCTATGCTGTTTCTGTGATTTTTTCATTCAAATAGTTTGGCATATATTTAATTCTTACAAATTATGTCATCTTACTAAAAAGGGAAGTATGGATCTGACATGTCACTTTGACAGACTTGGACTCCCTTTATCCTGTAGTGGACTAGTCACATACACTAGCAAGGCCGATTTAATGTGAAATAAGAGTACGAAAGTTGAAATACCAGCATCATTGAAGTCAGTGACAAAACTATTGATTTAAATGAAACAAGTATGTTTTTCACATGAAGGTGTGAGACAAAAAGACAAATCGTATTGGATTCTATAAATTTCAGGAAACCTTATTCTTAGTGCTCAGAAGGTTGTTGAAATATTACAGAAATATTGAATAATCTTGCTAGACTGGTGTGGAAAACATTTAAGCAGTGGATGGCTGGATATTGATTAACCTTGGCTTATCATCATTCAGAGACAGCTTTCTCAAGTAAGTGCTTAGTACAAATCCTTCATTCCCACAAAATAACCAGTTCATGGTTTAGATATTGTACATGACTGCATCTTAAATTTGGTCACTTAAAACAGGAAAAGGGATTAAACAGAGTCACCTTTTAGAACACCACTAACAGAAATGCTTATGGTTAAAACATTTCTCTCTTTACTCAGCGTGCAGAAAAATACAGAAGCAATTTGTTTTAGAAAATTACATTTCAGTGGAGTACTTATTTTGCTACTCATTGAAATGGTTTCTTCCTCTGTGTTTTCATTGTATGGAGGGTCGGAGCAGCTGTTCAGTGATACCACTGCATGCCATCTCAGTCACTGTGATGAAGGATGCCAGAGACTAATGGGTGCCAGCAAACTATCCAAGGCTGAACACAGAAAGCCAATAGGTAAGCTCAGCACTTTTCTCAACACAGTGCCAGATGAAATTGAGAAGCTGAGCCAAGTGAATATGGGCAGCTGAGCTACCACTTACAGCAGCTGGCAGCATGGCATGGTGGATCTAAGTTATGGGGACCAACAGGCATCTAGTTGTAAGGGTCTGGGCTCTATGTCGTGCCCATCACAAAAATAAATGGGGGGGATAAATTGTATATTTGAATATGGATAAACACAGAAAGGATGAGGTTTTTTTAACACAGACCTCAGTAGTACAAGAGGAAAACTGAGAGTGCATGAAAACAGGTGAAACAGGTGACTCTTGGTGTTTGTTCCTACTACCTTCAAGAAATCAAGATCTTAATTCTTTTTTTCAAGCAGAATTTAAAAGTTTTGTTATGATGTATGTGTGACTTGTCCATACAGAATCAGTATTGCAAAAGTCTCAGTTTCTCAACCCAAATGAAAAAACTGTAAATGACCTGCTCTCTGCTCCTTCATTCACCATAGAGCCCTCTACATAATCATAAGGGAAGAAGCATATCTCAGCTTACCAATTTATTGTTTTTCTTTGAGTTTCTGGGACTGTGTTCTGCTTTCTTCATCCAGAACAGTATGTGATCTCATGAGTTATGAAGTGCAGGCATTTTATGTCAAGTTAAGATTACTTTATTTGTTGGTTTTCTTGCAGTTGTAAACCTAATCAGTGAATTATGAGTAGACCGAGTACTTCAGTCTGTCCCAAAGCAATTTGGGCATCCCCTAGCTCAAAAATTCTTTCCCTTCACATTTCTATCAAGTGCATAAAATCAAACTCATCTGGTATCTACCAAGAGACAAGGAATCTTATCTCCTCCAGGCAACTCTTGATTGTTGCACTGCCTTCATCTCCAGTAACTCCTAAAGCTGTTTCTCATTCAATAACTTGGAAAAAGGTACTTTTTTTCTGCTCCAGCTGGATATTAGTGAAAAATATCTTACTTTAAGTTGCTCAAGAGGAGTTCTCCGCTTGTGAAACTTGAAAAGAATAATTAAACCCTATGCAGGATGGGGGCACCCTGTCTTTGTGGGAAAGTATTACTAAAGCTGAGGAGAGACTGAAGGGATAAGGAATTCATACTGCAACACTTCACACTGGTCTCCCATGCTGTCACTGCTATTGCAGTTGTAATGGTGCTGGTCTAAAGATGGTGTGTGCATACATGACAGATAAGGTTTGTTAAGAGAGATTTTATCTTCTTATTCACTTAAAAATATTTTATCTTTTAAAGATCTTAAAAATCTTAAAAAAGATTTAAAAATCTTAAAAAATATTTTATCTCTTTATTCACTTTGGAAAAATGGATAGCTTCTGTGTACACAAGCTCTTCCTTAGGCAAATATAAAAATTAAGGCCACTGGATATTATCTTAGCTGTTATACTAAGCAGTGACTGCTGTAAATTTTATTCAACCTGTCAGCCAAGGATGGTAATGAAAATGGAGTCGTTCAGAAAACAACAAGGCTTCTGGAGCAATGTTTAGAAGTTACTAAGGTAATTCTGATGCCATAAAGCTTATATATAGTTTTCTACTAATCTTGTACAAATTTTCTGAAGTGTACTTTATGTAGTTTTCACGAGTTTTCACATCTGCTAAGAGTCTTCTACAAGGCAGGAATGTTAGCCAAGGTAGAGGACCCAGTTGTTTATGAAGACTGTACTGAAGAGGAGCTGTAACATGTAGCAAAGCCAGTCAAAGCCTGTCCAGAAGCCTTGAAGATGTTCCAGAGGACTGGTAGCGTGCCAAACAACTGAAAGGTTAAGTGAGGAAGATGAAGATAAGAGGAAGACAGGGTTGTTTTCAGACCCCAGACTCAGAGCAGGAGGCGTGGCGAGGGCAGAACTATGGGAGGGACAGCTGGGGAAAGGGGAGTTTGGTTAGATACTCTAATTAGACAATTATATCAAAACTGTAGAACTTATGTAACTCATGTGCTCCATTTGGCATTTTCTTCTGGGGACACCCAACGTCATAAATACAGAGTGTTTCTCCTTTTAATACCTGAGTTAGTTTGGCTACTTGCATTTAAGTCATCAATTCTAACATAGATCCTGAAAGAATCCAGGACTGCCTGCAGTCCTGCCTTTGAAGATGAGAAATGTGGAAGATCATGGTCATGGAACAAAAGCATTCTGCAGGGCATACTTACTCTCCCAGTCCCTTACTTTCCACCAGTCAGAATATTTTTCTTGTGATACACAGTATTTATTGCTTCTGACAAGCTGGACAGCTGCATTATCTTCATGTTTGTAGCTGCATTGGGCACAGCCATATTCAGGACTGACTTGTCTCGTGATAGTCCCTGGGACAGGCTTCTATGCTTCCTCTTTTGAAGATAGAGGAAATAAATGATAAGAAGATGTAGCGCAGGCTACAGTAAGAAATAGCACATGACATGTATATGATCCCTTGTATCTTCAACATGTATAATGAAATTAGGCAAATTAATCAAAGTTCAGAGGGCAGGCACAGACAAGCAGCTTTTTCCTCATCCATATAGAAGCACAGCCTGGACACTGCTGTCCACTTTTGAGGGATAGGTGAGGATAGAACCAAGTTCCATGATAGTGACATCAGAAGCAATTAATTTTGAGTGGACGCTGACACTGCTATAATAGGAAGCTTTCATTATCAGAACTAAATGATAGACTTGACTTGTATCAAAATTCTTCCACCTCTCTGAAGCTGATGCTACTTAATGAACTGTTGCAATTCCTGTACTTTGGACACCACTTGACCAAGTCGTGCTTTACTATAACTAAGTGTGAGGAAGTCTTGTTGTATCAAAAGATCTCATCACAGTATTTTAAAAATAACTTTGGGGTTCTTTTTAATGGCTTTTAATCAATACTAATGTTGCCATCAAGCACAACAAACATTAGTCAACTGTAACTACCAATCAAAGCAAAAAGCTATGCTAATTCTATATTATTCCCTTCCTTTAACATGCTTTTTTTATGTTTCTCTGCTAACCATGATGGATATAAGGAATCTCATTCCTTGATGCTTCACTTTCCTTGTGCAGAGCTGAACATGTGTAGGTATGTAACTATGTGATTCATCTTACCAAGTTTTGACCCCTGTTTCCATGTGAAATATGTAGAAAAATGTCTACCTCTCATCCTGGATTGTTGAGAATGTCTGCACAAATGACTTGGATGAGAAGCCTGGCATTAAAGTTAGGTGGCATCAATCAAATCATGGGCAAAAGATTTGATTGAAAGAATTAAGGCACTGAAAGGCATTTAGAAGTCAGGGGAATGTCACAACTGAGAAAATCCAGACATCACAACTCTTTAATTAAGAGCAGAGAAAAGTGCACTTGAAACACTTGACAACTAAGGAAAAGGGAAAATAAGAATGACTTAGAAGAAAAGGCTGTAAGTGCCAGCTATTAATTTATTTATTTATTACTGAAAACCACTGTAATCCAATGTCAGGAGATGCTGCCAAGGGTCCTGAAGCGACCTGCGAATTCCTTTAAATAAAATCCAGGTGACCATGTGTAGCTTTCCCCCTGTCCTGCCTCGCTCCTTCTTCAGCCCAGGCATTGCTTCGGCCNTAATTGAATCCACTGAGCCAAAAGACACACATAATCTCTTCTGCAAACACAAAAAGCCTCAATCTGATCTCACTAAGCTCCAATGGAGATACTCATTCTTTAAAGAGGTCACAGAAGAGTCCTCTTCATTTGATTAGAAGTAGGTCTGTTATTCATCAAAAAATATTTTTTGGTGGTTTCTGTTGGTTGTATCCGTCTTTGATGGAGAGGAGCTTATAGCTTGAAGGCCTGAATTAGGCAGGATTCAAGTCTCAGACTGCCCATTTGCTTTGTGGAAAAATGACAGAACTAGAGTTGCCCACAGATCTCAGAAAGATGGGAGAAAAATAAAGTATAGTACAGAGTACAGAGAGGAAACTGTTGTCTCTTTAGAGCATGTAGTGCTGTTAGAGCAAGCTGATATTCAGTAATCATGTATACGAACTGATGTAGACCTCTGACATTTGGCTTTGGTAATTTTTGGAGATTAAATTGCTGCTCCTTCATTTCCTATGGGTTTTGTTTTGTTGTTGGTTTTATTTTGTTTTTTTTTTTGTTTGTTTGTATCTTTGTGAAGTGATCAGAGTATCATCCTCTGATGGAGCTTTCATCTTTTTGGATGAACAGAAGAAACTTCAAAGCATTGCCCAAAGTAAATAGTACAAAGAATGATTGTCATGGAAATTAATTTTGCTTTGTCCAGCCTGCCAGAGACAAGAATCAGTCCAAAATGAGCACATCAGGTTTGCATCCCTTTGTGTTTCACTGCTGGATGTATATTTGACTGTTGCAATATTCTGGATGGACTTTTTCTGTAATCTGGTAGAGATTAATATCCTGATTTGTGTCCACATATACAGCTTTCCATGTCCAACAGTGGCTCAAAGTCCCAGAGCATTTCCTAAGAGTAACTGAGTTGATCTTATTACTTCCTTTGTGCTGGCAGTGGTTTTTGTATTGATGATTGTGCCACTGTCACCCTAACAGAGCCACAGGTGGTGGTCTGAGATTCACCTGTGATGTGCATATGAGGAACAGTTATTATCTGCAGAACTGCACTCCTATCATATGTCTGGAGGCATGTGCTGGATCACTTCAGCTTCCATAAAGTTTGTCCAGTACGTAATAATGAGAGAATATGTGTGGGCACTCAGTGAACTTGCATTTGATCTGTTGCAGTATTGGTCTGACCCATATGAACTATTTTCCTTCACAAAGACAGTGGATGCCAGGTACCAGCAGAGGTGAAAGCGTTTCTCAGGCAGGAAGCTCCTGTTTCCTGCTGTTATCAAAGCCCAAAGGAAGTGCCCTCTGGTTCCCATGAAGGGACCTTTTGTGCCCAATACTCTTTGTAATGGCATCACTCTTTATAGGAACCAGCTCCTCTGTGGGAGACTAGAGGTATAATGCTGAGCTGATGAAAGAAACAGAAGCATCAAAGGTGCAGGACGTGAGTGTGCAAAAGTGATGCCTCGGGTCAGTTGGGAAGAAAGCAACAGAGAAAGACTTGCATAGTCTGGAGAGGTGAGGGACATGAACTGAGGTAGGCAGAAGGAAGGGTGGGGGTATGGTGATACCTCTGATGATCAAACTGAGTAGATGAAAAGACAAAGTAAAAACGTTCTGAGAGCTTACAGAAGCAGCTCTGTTACTAAATAAAGACTGTTCCTTATCCTGAGATGTCAGTATTATCCTTCTTAACCTGATTATATCATAAGGCTTGGGAAAATGAAGGTGTTCTACCCAGATGTGATAATTATTATATCTTTATTTACCGAACCTGTTTTAGAAGTACACATCAGAAAATGTCATGCCCCTGCTTTTAAAATTTCCCTTTTAAAATATATTCTCTGAACTCAAGCAGACAATAAAAAGAAATCATAAAGATTTAGCAGAACCCAAAATGTTCAGCAACAGATTTGCATGATTGATGATCTCTCCAAATAAACAAAGCATCTCCTGATGGAAACAAGGCATAACAGACCACGATATTCAAAACAAGTTATGCTGCTGAGTGCTTACAATGCCATTGATTTCAAATCTCACTATCAGAAAAAAATGTCAAGGCTTTATTATTATTTTTTAAGCCTCCATTTTACAGCTTTTGTGATTTATATCATCGGTCTCTTGACAATCTATGTGTTTCTTAAAGACCTGGCTGTTTATATTAATAGCAATTCTAGCTTTTATTTCAATTTTATTTAAGTTACTTTCTGATTAACAGAGAGAAATGAGGAAACAAACCCAGCTCTAAAGACACAGAACAGAAGACAAGTTAAAATAAAGCAGGAAATACAGATTTGAAAATCCTATTTTTTGAAACACAGTTTGGTTTAATTTGTTAGAGGCTGTGTGACAATGTGTGAATACACAGTCAGACTATACTGTTAGTCCTCTTTTTTTAAGAGATAAAACCCACTTTGGTGTCTCCTCTTGTCATTGTTATTGTTACATTCTTCCCATCTACAAACGCCAATAATTAAGTTGAACAGTAAAACTAAGGTCAAATGTTGCATTTGTCCAGGAGGAGATAGATGAGGAAATAAACATAGAAGCAGATCTTCCAGTTTACTTTTATTCTTAACTCTGCCAGCTCTTCTTTATCAAGTAACTGTTGTTCTAGAGGACCCAGGCTGAACTGAGCACAAGTAGTACTTTTTGTTATCCTGGTGTCCCATTTGTCTCTTTAGGTCTGTGAAACCCTGCCCTTCTCAGATGGATGGTGGGTGCCTGTGGGACACCACACTCTGAGGTTTTTCTCTGATATAACATCAAGGTATAACCAGAGCACATAAGAGCTCATTAACTCAATTCATTAACTTAGAGGCTGCCTGTGTAAAGTTGGGCTAAATTCCTAAGACATTCCTAAACAGGCATCTGTACTCCTGACCCAGCCCCAGAGGAGCACAACTTGGGACTTGGCTGAGGAAAATGCAGTTCGTCACCTTTTCTAACCCACACAGAGCAGGTATATCTGTTCACATCATCAGTTACCATGTTTTCTCAAGCACTGTTTTCACTCAGGAGCATGGTGGACGGAAGATTTTGAGATCTCTAGGAATAGGGAGGACCTCCTACCTAATGATGGTATTCCCTGATTCTACTGGAAATAAGCTTTTTACTCTATAGACATTTCTACAATGGTTGTAGCCAGTACTGCCATCAGCATGTTAAAGTGAACTGATCACGGCTGAGACTTTCCCTATTTGTCATAAGGAGGAGGGAAGTGAACATTTGCCTCTGAGACCCATTAGCATGCATGCATTATTGTCTGACATAAACAAAGAATTCAATAGACAACTTTTTTTTTAGTTCTTCTCTTGGCTAAGCCATCCATGACTGGTAATGAGGTGTTTCCTTGTCCTTGCAACTGACTGGGGGTTTCATGGCATTTTTGCTGCTGTGACAAATGATTTTGAATCTACATGAAGATATTCAAATTACTGTTACAAATCAGTGGATAACTCTGTATATTATTAAGTATTCCATAATGATGAAACCTGTGGTAGTAGTAGATAAGCCTATATCATTAATTTCAGTTTTCAAAAGCAAATGCCTAATACAGGCAGTCTCACAATTCTAAATGGGGTTCCCAATTGCTTACATCTACACTTCTGGATTAATCTTTAATTCAGGGTTCATACTTTCTTCTTTTTGACTGTAAATGCTTAAGACCAAGGTTCAAGCATGACTGAAATCCATGGATCTACCAGCATTCTATGATTTCAAATAACTAAGCTGTAAAAGGCTGAAGCCCAAATACTCATAAACTGTTGTTCTCTCTACCAAACATGGTCTTTCAGTGTTAAGGATGTGCACAGACATGAGAGAATTCCCTTCTGAAAACATGGCACCAAGGACAGTACTGTTGTACAGGATTTTGTCTCTCATTCTTTATAGATAAAAACTAAAATCCTAAAATAATTGCAACTAAATTCTACAGAAAATATTTCAGAAAAGCATGTTAAAATAAATTATGCAAATGAAATCACATTGTTTAGAAAAAAGTATTAATATAAGAGTTTAGCTTCTAAAACTGACTGTTCTACACTCATCCATACATTCTCTTGTGCTGAATTTCTATTGTTCTGATCCATCCAGCTTATGGGACATCATCACTAAAGGTGTCTTACAACAAAAGACTAGATTTTATCTAGAGATATTAAGAATAAAGACAAAAATAACTTCATCTGATTTATTTTGTAGGTAAAAATGTCACTAACCTTTTAATCAAATACAGTAGATATGATTTAATGTATTATTTCCCCCAGTTATATTATAAGCTACATTGTATAGCTGCTATGACGTTAAAAGAAGCTTAGCACAGAAATGTAGAAAGCATTGAAAGCATGGAAAGGTGTAACTATGAATATAAATAATATAAATATGTACTTTCTTAACCAAAGTGTCCTAAAGAAAAGTTGCAGAAACAAAGTATGGCATCAAATATTTCCAGATATTCCCATCATCTATGTACAAAAGACCTTATAGTCCACATGTAAACTCTTTCCACTTCAGTTTTTCCACATTCATCCTCTAGCTTCTGGCTTGTGTTACACAAGGGCAGACCAAATGCTTACTGAGGCCAGGAACCTGTCTCTGAGAGCATCCAGTGACAAATACTGAGGCAAAGTATGTGCTCAGGGCAGCTGTACCGTATCAGAGAATCCTTATCCAAAGGTGATGCAGTTATACCTAATACCCTTTGAGAGGTGTATTTCTTCTGTGAACTCATTCAGTTGCCTTTTTAAGCAAATAACCAGTACCTGTAACATCCTTCTGTAAGTAGTCCTACAGCTTACCTACTCAATATGAAGTCAGCTTGTTTTGCTTGTTTTCAGCCCATCTTCCTTCGATGCCTACCTAATAATTATTAACATCTGCTTTGCTTTTGAGATCATGTTTAGTACTAGGCTGACTCTGTGTGTGTCTATTTTAGATCAGGGTTTAATTTCCCTTGTGTACATTGCTTTTCAGTCATCTGCACTGAATTTCAAATGCTACTTTATTGCTTTTGTTTGTTAGCCCAAAGATCTCTTGTTATTAAATGTTTACTCCCACTGGTAAGTACACACATCTGATCAATTTGCTTCTCATTTCCTTATTTAGTTAAATGATGGAGCCCTGTGAGCTTTTCTCTTTAACATGTTATCCATCAATCTATTAGTCATTGTCAAGTCTCTCCTTTGACCTCTGTCCAGCTTACAACATCTTTCTTCAATTATAGTCACTAGAACTAGACACAATATTCTCCTGGTGATCACAGCAGTGTCGACATATGTTGAGTCCTTTTGCTCAATACGTGCCTGCTTCCATGTCCAAGGATGCCATTAGCTCCTTTGGCCACAGCATCACAGTGGGAATTTATGTTCAGCTATCATGATCCTAAAGTCTCTTTTAGAGATACTGTTTTCTGAGTCCCCCATCCTAAAACTGTAGCATACACTTTTCCCCACTTAACTGAATTATGTACTCCTGACACAAATACACTAATTTAACATAACTGTGTCATTCAGTGACACAACACTGAATGAGGGAGAAGGGAAAGGAAGATTGGAATGACACCTAGCATCAACCAGGCAATTAAATGTTACATATCTGTCATGAGGTTTCCCTTGGGCAAGGCAATTATTGTAGGGTCTTGAATTAATGCATTATTCAGCAACCCTGCTTCTCACTTCAGCAGCCTGCTGCTTGCAGAGTTAAGGTTTGTCAGTGGCACTCCAGAAGGGCATCTGCAGCCACTTCTCACATCTGCATGTCCCACTGCTCATAGAATTGAGATTGATGGAGGCTCTAAGAGGAACCTGAGCAGGGCAACTGAAACAGATGAAAGGGAGCAAATTTGAAGTTACACTTTTCTCATGGCATTTAATTCTCGAACAAGTACAGTGCTTTGTGCAGCTGCATCTTCTGATACAAGGCACAGCCTTGGATTTCCTGACTGTGGCACATCTGAATGGTAATCAGGCAGTCAGGGGTCAGAGCCTGCTCCTGGTGTTGAGGCCAAAAAAGAGAGGTGGAATGAGTCAGCGAGAATTAAAATAAGAATTTTACATGCTTAATTCTCTTTTAACATAATATTAAATAATATTATTGTACTGGGTCTATCCGAGCCTCAGCAGCTTTAGCAGTGCTAGAAGATAACACTCCACTGTTTTGACTGCTGTGAGGGAGAGGCAGAGGGGACACGAGCAGGTCAGGTGACCCAGACTGACCAAAGGGATATTCCAGACCATATGATGACAGCTCAGATATAAAAGAACAGCAGGGGTGGGGGCACGGGGTTGTTCTCCGATGGCTGCCTGCTGAAGGGACAACCAACACGTAGGGCCCTGCTTCTCAGGACGCGACCTGACCTTCGTTGAATGGGAAGTAGAGATTAGATCTGCCTTCTCTTTGCTTCTTTGCGCGCGCAAATCTTTTCTTTGCTTGTATTAAACTGCCTGATCTTAACACCCACGATTTTGTCATCTTATTGGTAAGGGGCGAGAGACTGTCCAGGTACTTGGCACCAAGTCAGGGTCAACCTGTCACAATTATTAAAGCAAATATCTGGTAGGTTTTTGACCATAAAAGAAACAAGACTTGATCTAAATTTCATCACAGTCAATTAAAAATATTCCAGCAAAGTCACAGCTTCAGTAATAGAGACTGGTTCTTTATTTTCTACAACTATCATAGAATCACAGAATCATTTAAGTTGGAAAAGACCTTTAAAATCGTTGTGTCCAATCGTTAAGTATCAGTATCAATACTCAGCAACATCAGGTGAGGACAGAAACCCTAAGTGTAACCTTAGGATGAATGGCATATTTCACAAGAAATGCAAATGAAATAAATTTCATGGCTAACCTGAAATGGATGTTGTCTTTCAGGAGGTGTTGATTCCTTAACACTGACTGTCTCAACACTTTGGATTTCCTCAATCTCAATTGATCCCCTCTTGCTTCCTTTTCTCTGAGAGAGGAAAAACACAGTAGACTATAAACTAATGTTAACACAATATAAAGTATTCTAGTGTGATGATTTTGTACAGTTTTGTTTCAAACTGTATAAGGCAGGTTTGTTAAATTTTAAAAGAAAGGTAACAAAAAAATCTCCTTGGTGTCCTACTTGCATCTCATGTATGGATCAAATTCCTTTCTAAATTCTAAATTCTCCATAAATTACAAAAATAACAGGACACAGCCCTACATCTGAGAAAGCTTCTACTGCAGCTGTGGGAGTACAGGACAGAAGGGGGGACTAAGAGGAAAAGAAGGAGGAATTAAGAGGAAAACACTGTAAGTGTAAACCAGAGGCCTAGCTGTGGGATTCATAATTTTGTTAAGGTATTGGATCTTATTCTCACTGAGCTTTCCTGCAGTTTTTTAATGGGATGTAACTCACAGGAGGAGTCCAAAAGTATGAAAAGGAGCAAAAAAAATAAAATAAGTTTCCTGGTACATATATTTGCATTCCCAACAGGAGCTCTTTTGAAAAGCCACCCTTTTGTGATATACAGTCACTCCTTAGGAAACAAGGGTCGTTTAACCATCTGCTTTGTGCAGCTGAGGGATGAGATTCTGAACTAATTATGCCTCATACAAGTAACTTCTGAAGCCAGTTATTTACATCAGTTCAGAGTGAAGCCTCAACAGGGAAAACATCCCTATTCAAGACAGTGTGTAAACATATGCCAATGTTAATTACTTGCTTAAGTTCTCTTTGGAAGGACACAAACAGATGCTCAATAGCAAGCACAACTGTAAGGGTTGTTCTGAATATAAACACTCCTAAGCCTGTGGATAAGTCTTTTCTTGAACTGAAACTGGAATTCAATACCCTATAATTCTACGCAAAACAAAGTGCACATGTTGTTCTAATACATAATATCCAATGAAGTTTCACAGAAGAAAATGAGAGTGCCACTGGACAATCTTAAACAGTTTACTTAAAAAAAAAGTATTTCTTACTCCTTTGTCATATTCATAAGAAAAGTTTGCTTTTGATAGAACAAACAACCTTTTATTGTAATTTAATGAACATATCACTTCATAGAATTGCTGAATGTTCTGAGTTGGAAGGAACCCACATGGATCATCCAGTCCAACTCTTAAGTAAATGGTCTGTACAAGAACTGAACCCACAATCTTGGCATTATTCACATCATGTTCTAACCAACTCAGCTAATCTCAGGATCTTGATTTGGGTTATTTTTTATTTCTATTGTGACTTCTTTAAAAGTTCTTCTAGAATTGTTTTTTTTCCCCATTTTATTTGCCAAAAATTACATCACATTTACTTTTATTACCACTACTAATTAACACAACACAAACTATAGAGACTGTAAGAACGAACATATTAAGTCATTGTCCTCTATATGTTTTATAACATTTTATAGTAGTATGTGGATACAAAATGTTTAACACTGCTAAAACAAACAAGGTTGTTTAGCTTATTCACTCAGTAGAAACAATTATAGTATAAAAAATTAAGCTACAGATATACTGTAGTTCTAAACAAGGCATCTCTGCTACTTTATTGCCTGAGGATTTCTCCTTTTAAAGCCATTCACCCTTTAAGGCAAAGAGCACAGCCTGATTTATCCACAAATGTATTACATCCACAGCGTGACACAGAAGTCATTACAGCAGCTAAAAGAATGACAACAATAAAAGGATACCCTTCTATTTACTGACCAGGAAAATATACCTAGTGCTGACGAGTGTGTTCCCTGCTTGAAAATTCCCATTTCTTTCTTTCAACTGAAACAAATGCACACTGTGATATGTAACAAAGATCAAAAATTTAAAATGTTCTTGCAGGGTATATATATATACACACACACATATATACTTACATCTAAGTATTTTTTCTTAGTATTGGTAATCATATAGTAGAAAATGCCAAGAAGGATGAGATCCATCATATCTCTACAAGTTTAATATGGTTTCAGGTAATCTTACTCAAATGTGAAGGAAGTAGGTCATGTCCTTTGCTCTGTATTTCTGGGGCTCCGAAGGGAAGCACTGTGCTAAGTAACTCACTTTGTTATGTTCCTTTTCAATGCAGAGAGCCCTGCAGAAAGACAAAATTTGCATGAGGCTCATCACATCCAATCTACCCTCTGAATCCTTCCTGAACCCAGAAAGGAACAAGTGTCTTGTAAAAAGTAACAGTGAAAGAAGAAGAAAAGGAGGGGCTTTGCTAACCATTGCTCCTGCACGGTGTTCTGGCTGCGCTCCCTGCAGAGCGGATGCCAACTTACACCTTCCACCAGCTTCCCTTGGGACAAACCACGGTAAGTTAGTGCCACTGGTGAGTCAGCTTAAAGGCAATCTTGCCATGACATCTGAAGGAGATACAAGCTTGGGGTAGATAAGGGAAGAGTTGGGGCTGAAATCTTCCTATTGAGGTGTCTGCTCTGATGAGGGCAAAGGAGGAGTAGCCACACCCTTTCAGGAATTTCTCAGGCATTACAGGGTAGGTAGTTGCCCTGACTGCAGTAATAACTTGCATGAAGTTAGGAGTTAGTTTATCATTGCTTAGGAAAGCTGTCTTTGCAACTAAAATATTAGGTTTGACATTTGACTCACCATTCCCACAGCAGAGCAGTAAGAACTGCATTTTTTAACAGCATACATGGTTTTGTTTCCCTGTTCTGGGAAATATCCAATCTTTAGCTCGAACCTCTTGAAGTTCATGGGACTCACAGTGGTACCTGGAGGCCAGGAAAAAGGATGGGTGAGATGGAATTTCAGCTACTTTACTTTAAAGCATTATTTGCAACCCCTTTTTTCTGGGGTTGCCACTGTGTGATATTCACAAAATTTCTTAACCTACTGCTGCTTGAATTAATCAGAGCAATTGCCTGAACTGCCAGGACTGATAACATTGCTCATGTAAGACTAGATGTCTAATCCACATCAGCTTTAACACCATGACCACTGAGACCCCAGAGATAATCAGCTGAAGCCACATGGAATGACTACAATATACACTTTGTGGGGCTTAGAAAAAAGACCAAGTGCTTCCACTTCTACTTGTGGAAACACTAACAGAACAATCTCTGTGTTTGGGAAAGTTATGCCAAGAAATGAGTAGAGACAAAAGGATTTATCACAATATGTAATTTCATTTAAACATTAGGACTTTTTGCTCTCTAAACTGTACCTTGCAACACTTATTTGTTAATAAACACTATTAAAAATGCAAGGAGATATATTAAATATATCAAATAGAAGTTACGAAATAACAAATAAACTCCTACAAGATTTATTAAATATATTTATAAAATAAAATGATAAATACAGTTAAATATAGTAGTTAAAATTTTGTTTTCTTGATATGGGAAAAGACATATACTCTTAGTTCTAATGTAATTAGCTGAAAAAGTATTCTGTTAAATTTGGGTACTCAGTGTCTGTGGATACACCCTTGCACAGTAAATGACATACTGTATCATCTTGTGATCTAACAGCATGCCTTCTGCCTCCTTGTCTGTGGACCTGTGGCAAACACATGACCTAGTTCTAAGGGTGCAATAAAAGGTTAAAGGTATGGATTAAAAGAAACACCTAAAAGACTCAAAAAAGCCTATAAAATTTTTACATCCCTTGGTTCTTTGAAACAGAATATTGAGTATTCAGCCTTTGAGGGAGCAGCTGCTTACATTGCAGCATATATAAACCACTCCATTACTGGAATGCTCTGGCTCAAGTTTAAAAAATGTTATCCAGATTTCGACTTCTCATTACAATTCAAGAGAAAAAAAAATTTCAATCTCTGAAAAAAAGAGTCTTGACAGCAAAACTAAACTACTTCCCATCCAGATCCACTGAACAATGCTCTTCCTTTTTTCTTGTGGAAAAGAAATAACACCACTTGAAATTATGCCAAATGAAATGTTCAGCTCTTTTTATTTCTCCTTTTTTCCTTTTTTAAATGAGGTTACAGCTCCAGGAATAAAACATGTCTGTGTTGCACTGCCTTTTCACTCTGTGAGCAGCCTCTCTTGTGCTGAGTCAGTACGTGCTTGCACTGCTCACTCGGTTGTGCTGAAGGGACAGATGATCTTTCAGGGCAGAAAGTGGCCTGTGCCGTGTACAAATTTCTGCCTACCTAGTGAATGGCAAGGTATGATAACCTCCCTTTTTACTGGATGTAGCTCAATTCCTTCAACTGTGAAATCTAATGTCTCCCTTCAAGAAAATAAAACAGAATTAGCTGTAAGCATTTGTTTCATATGATTTGAAGAGACATGAAAGATCTAAGGATCTCTGATTATTTTTCCAAGCTTGAAATTGTGCTTGTTCTGAGGAGTTGCATTTTCTTTACTTTATGTAACACAGAGACAAATACGAACAGTTTATTCTTCCAAAAGATCTTAGAAACAGGGCTTTAGAATATCCTGAATTAGAATGGATTCACAAAAATCATCAAGCCCAGCTCCTGAGAACAAACAAAAAAAGGGCTAGGACATCCTGGAAGCTAGAGGTACTTTCTCTAGCATTCTCTAGGTTCAGCTTCTGTTTCCTTCTGTGACACAGTGCATTGGATGTGCTGGTCACAGAGAAGCATTTTCTAAGGGCAGGCTGTAATGTAGGACACTCTGGCTCCTTCCCTCCTGGTAATCTTTCTCTTCAGAATAGTGAGTAGCTGGAAAACCAAAATGGAAAGGGACAGCAGTTGTGACAGGAGAAGCTTGTAGAAGAACCTGACTAATCTATGGTGGCTGGGAAATAGTCCAAAAGCATGGCTCTTCGCTCAGCTCAGAAATTCTGGCAAGGTGGAACTCCTGGCTCCTGAACACACAGAAAGATGTCCTCCACCCAAGTGAAGTAAACCAACTTGTTGGGAAGTGCTTGTCATTGTGGCTTGGCTCTATATCCCCAACAACACGAGTCAGCAGGGGTAGGCCGGGGAGGGGGGGGGTGGATGTGCATGGATCAGGGCAGGAGGGTGTGCTGGGGTGGGGTGGGCTGGGACAGGCCAGGATAGTGACAGACCTGGTGGGGAAGGCTGGACAGCAAGGAGCAGCATAGGGTGGGGAGATGGGACAGAACAGGTGATTAGGAGCAGCTGCCTGCAGCAGGCGGGGGCTCTGTGGGGTAAACACAGGGCCTTGGGCAGCTGGTGAGGAAGTAACACAGTCCTGGGCTGGGCAACTGGCAGGGCAGAAGGTGGGTTTGAGGTAGGCAGGAAAGGCATCAGACAAAGGCAGGTGGTGGTACATGTTGGTCAGGGTAAGGTGTTGCAGAACTAAAACACTCCCATTCTGTTACATGGACATCTTTAAGCTAAAAGACTCTATCACCCCTCCCCACCACTGCCCCAGGGACAGGCCTACTGGTGTGAGGACACCACAGCAAGCTGTGTTGGCATCTTCTGTAGTAAAGATTGCCAAAGTCTATTTCATTTCAAAGAAATACCTTCTTTACTATACCTTTTATTATTAATGCCTTTTAGAGATGTTTCTTCCGTGTAGGTTCAAGGACAACTTCTTCCTTCATTTCAGGTGAACTATTTCAGCTCAGTGAGCTGTTCATTCAGAGCTCTGAAACAACAAAGAATTTGGAATAATACAAATTTTCTTTCCAGTTCCAAATAAACTAGATGTAGAGGATGAGAGTTACTAATTCTGTAACTTCCAAATTGTGGATAGACATACAAAACCAATCATCTCTAGTTACTTTCAAATTCTATTAGCCTTCCTGGTGCCATATGGAGCCATAAAATTTTTAAGTTTGAATGTTTTGATAAAACAAACTTTTTCCAATCCACCACACTCAAAATACATTTTAGTTAATTAAATCAGTTGCAAAGCACTGTCTTGGTGTTTATATTTTATGATTAAGGTGATTCTAACGCAAACAGTGCACAAAAAGCTATGTGAAATGAGACAAGCAATCTATTTTAGCATAATCAAAATGTAAACATAAAAAATTTGAACATATTTCCATCAAACCACTGTATTTAAATATTGACATTTATAATACATCCTTTTGGTATTCATTTTAGGAATTCATATTTAGGCTAAGGGATGGAACAGTTTTCTGACCTTGGTATAATGGAAACCAGTGAAAGAGAACTCAAGTGCACAGGGAAAATAGTCCTAATAATCTTAATCTTTTTTGTCTTCTAATTTTAGAACCTAATTTTAAATGGTGTTTTAAATTACCCTGCATTTCAGCCCTGCCTTTTCAGTGAAAGGAATATTGTGTATTTTTCCTCACATTGCAAGACACGCAAAATCTTTGCAGTATTATACTTACTATTTTGTATGTTGTGGCAGTCTAATAAGCAAACTTATCTTCCTTCCCTTCTCCTGAAGCTCTTGTTTCATCAATCTTTTTTCTATGCAATTAAAAAATTACTGAGGGACAGAACCAAAACTACTTTTTGAGGACACGTCACAATAATTATTTATACAGGGGATATTAGTGGCATCTAACCTCAAGTTCCTTGAAATATGACCACTGAAGTGTGTTTAAACATGCATTTCATTTACAATGGTTTAGGATTAGCCATTTGTTTACAATTAACCAGATGATTTCTATGTGAAATGGGATATTATTCCATAGGGTGATAAGTTGCAATTCTACTTGTTCATGTCATGATGCAGTTGTCCACAGCTGGACCTATACTTTGAGTAGGAGGTTTAATTCAGTGATCCCCAAAAGTGTCTTTCAAACTGGACTATTCTGTGCATGCTTTTGTTTGTTGCTAACATTATGCAAAGAGTGTATCTTGCAGGAATAGGTGAAAACCTATTTTCCTATTTGAAGATCTCATCAGCCTTGCACTTGGTGGCACAAAACTGCAGCTGAGGGCCAGATCTGCCCTACAGATATTTGGGAAGCAGGGCCATGTTCCTCTCATGTGAGCACTACTTCACTGTTTTTGTGACCTGAGCTCCCTCTGAAATCAGTATGGACCTAATATATGTAAAGTGCATAACTTGTTATCCTGATAATGACAGTATTTTTTAAGCAGCCACATACCTAGACAAGTAAAGCTAAAAACATAAATTATATACATTTGTAATATATATATGAGGTATGAAATATCTTCATATTATTGCCAAGCAATCAAAGTAATAGTCAGGTATCAAATGACGAAAAGATTAAAACAGAAAATAATCTTAAGGCCATCTTGGCCATCTTAAGGCTTTCTTGACCATCTTCAGATCACTTCAAATATCTTTACACAAACTTGAAAGCTGGTTTTAACGTCAATGAGAACTGACTTTTTTCACATATTTACCTGGTTTCACTAGCCAAAGATTTAAACAAACCATGAAGTGCCTTGGAACTGGTCTACCAAGGTCTTAATTTAGGTGTTCCTGACAGAGCTATGTAGCCACCAGAGCCAAAGAGCAAGGCTGAATCAGCACACCACCAATAGTAGTGTCAAACTGACTGGGGACTGTCTGTACAAACTAGAGATGGATATATATATAAAAAAAGGTCTGTGGGACCTATTTGAGATTGCTGAGAGCTTGCTGATGTCGTTACAAAGACACTTTATCATTTTTCAAAGGTCATAGAAATCAGAGGAATGTCCTGGACAACAGGAAGAGAACAGGTATTATTCCTATCCATGAAAAGAGAGACCCAAGAAACTGCAGGCTGGTGAGCACACCCTGGAAACAGCATGTAACACATCCCCATGGAAGCTGTTTGCTTACATGTGAAGGGCAGGATGGTGGCTGGGACAAGCCAGGCCAGACTAAACAAGCAAGAATGAACAGTACAAAACCTCACTGCCTTCTGAGATGGAACATGCCTACAGGGTGCAGGGAGAGCTGTGGATGTCAAACCTTGATATTTCACAAGATGTTCGACACAGCCTATGCCAAACAACTTGTGGCAAAGTGTTAAGATATGAATTGGAGAGATAGGCCACAAATTTGGCAGGAAATTGGCTAAACAGAGCTGAAAGGGTGATGGTTAATGGCTCAAAGTTGAAGTGAGTGAGCCAGTCGCACATGGACCTCATGGGGGTTGATGCAGTATTATGTGTGTACAACATGTGACAGTCCAGGTGATGAGACCAAGTGTGCTCTTGAATGAGCTTGTGGAATACACCAAGCCCGGAGGAGCCATGAGTACACAGGAAGGGAGAACCACAGAAACATCATCAGACCTCAGGGCCATCAAGAACTGTAGAGAGCTGCGTGTGTCTTGGAATAATCCCGAACAGTCCTACAGCCTGGGAGCTGGCTGGTGGTGACACAGCTCTGTGGCCAAGGCCCTGGGGTTCCTGGTGGGCAGCAATGAATGTGACCCAGCAGTGGAGAGGAGGGAAGAGGAAGGGAATTATAGTAATATTCCTCATATGCTAAATTTATCAAATATTAAAAAGGTATTTCTAGAGAAGGTGGAGGCACTCGGGGGAAGCTAGTTCCATTGTTCAAATATTAAATTAATCAAATATTAAATATCAAATATTAAAAGGTGTTCCTAGAGAAGATAGAGGCACTCCTCACAAAGGTGCAGAATGACTGGGCAAGAGGCAACAGACAAGTTGCCTTGGGAAATTCTGTCCGTATGTAAGGAAAAAATACTTGACTGTGTGAAGAGTTATTATTGAAGTTGTCCGGAGTCGTGGTGGAATCTTCACTGGAAAAAAGCTAAGACAAGCTAAGATATGCAGGCCCCTCCATCCTTCCCCGCAGGAGTTTGGGGCTCTGGAGGTGCCTCCCAGCCAGCCTGTGTTTCTCACGAGAGCCAGAAGGTGGCACAGCTCAGCAGCAGCAACAGCAGCCGGCACTAAGGGCCGAATAAGTGCTGGAAAAACATATTGATTTAGGGAACAGGGACTCAAAAAGAACCAGTTCTACTTGAGAGAGGGTTATTCAGCCTAGTTTAAGAAAAAAGTTTATTTTTGGACAGTTTTGTATTAAGGGCAAGTTCTGTGCCTGTGTGCCCAAGCCAGGCAATTCTGGCAGCCCTTCCTGGCACGGTTACCCCACAGCTTAATGGTGGTCTTACCCAGCTCTCCTTTTATGACAGGAAGTCAATTTGACGAGTTAAGGAGCACGTTAACAGCACCTATAGGTGCTTTATTGGTAGGCAGTGTCAGGACAGCATGTATGCATATGTTGAGTCAATGAAAGATATGGCCCTCCAACACAGTGGGGACATTAAAGGCTGATCCTCAGAAAGGTGCATCACCAGTCACCAACAGGATCAGAATGTGGAACTCTAAGGAGAAAAGACATTTGTGACCTTGCTGCTCACGAGTTTAGCTCATGTCTCATTCCTGATGTGTGTCTGAGGAGCCCTTGGGAAATACAGAACACAGGCTGCACTCTGTGTGTGATTGTCTTCATGTGAACAGAAATGGTTGTCAGAGACGATTAAATTCCATCTAATTTTATTGTTGATTGGTTATACTGTGGATGTCACTGTACTCTCAGAGAAGATATGAATATGTCAAAACCAATGTAACAAGACAGACTACTTCTGTTGATGCAAAAGAGTTGTGGTTGGGCAATATTTGGTAAACAGATCTGGGTGAAAAAGTGAGTGAGTGAACACAATGTACCATGTTCAGGTACATTTGACATAAATGTATATTGGAGCTGAAAGGTTTTCCCAAGCTCTTGTCAGCTTGTATGTATGCTTTACCTTAGTCTCGGGAGGAGCTCATGGAAATGAGCAGACATGTAATGTAAATGGTTTTTATAAGCTGATGCCTACTCACACCTGAAGGCTTTGGGATTACTGTCAGTTTTAAAATTATAGCTGAGTGCTTGGAGTAAAAGCTGATTAATCATTTTAATGTTGGATTTATAGTATTGAAATGCTGTTGCTCGTAATTACAGGACAAAGAGGCAGGTCCACAGGGAGCAGTTTGAAGGTGTTGCTTAATATGATGAAGTAGAATTTATTTGTATGAATGTTTGAGGGAAACAGTCTGAGCTGTCAGAAGTGGTATTTAATGGACTAATGGTGGTAGTGGGGTGGATTTGATGAAACTTGTTTAAAATAAATTCAGAAACAAATTTCAAAGGACTTAGTGTTAGCCTTGTAACACAGTGGTCAGAATATTCATTTTGAAGAGTGGGAGGAAAAAAACACCTTTGCTTTAGCTATTTCTTTGCCAGGGCTGGGAGAGAATTTGAAATGCAGTCCTATGGTGTTTGTTTTGCTATAGGCTGCAGGGCATTTGGGGTGATTTCTTGTGCTCTTTGAAACTGCTACTCTAAAATATACACTGGATTAAAAGATGAAACCAAAACCTTTTTCTCTGTGCCCAGTAGTTGTCTGGATACTGGAACTGGTAGAAAAGGGTGAATGTAATGGGTCTTCCTCTTTGTTTAGAGTAGAAGACAAAGCTTTAGTTCAAACTTTTGCTCACACTGAAGAAGAGAAAAAGAGTGAGCTGCACTCTTCTTCAAAGGTGCCAAGACTGCGCTGTGGAGGACATTAGAGAGACTTTGGGGCTGTTTCTATGTCATTATGAGTTTAGCATTATGTATTATATAAAATGCCCATAATGACAAGCTTACAAGGATTGTGCCTGAGCTTTTTAATGTTATTTTTGCCAAAATAATTTTTGTTTAAGTTTTGAGCTAACATAAATTAATTTTTGTTTTGATTTAACCACAAAGACAGGGATCTTGCATCTTGGAAACACTGTAATTGCATGACAGTGGTGCTTTTCAGCACGGGTAATTAGCCCGTGAATGGTGAGGTTCTGATGTAGTTACATTGCTGCTTGTTCTGGAGCTCATTTATTGTGTGACAGTTTGAGGATCTCTGTGCCATACTCCACTGCAGAGTGTAAGGGTGCCTGCCCTCAGGCATCTTAATGTCTTCCTCATGTCTTGCTCATGCTTTCACTTTGGAAAAAAATTGCTGCTCATGTTCATCTTAATATTTAGTGCTTAGTGAGTTTAGCAGACAAGGTGGGGCTTCAAAATTAAGTCAGTTAAATAAACTGTTGGAAATTTACAGCAGCGTGTTAGAATTTCTGGCCAGAAATGAAGGCAAAATGGAGAAGAACAGAACATTTCAGTCTAGCTTCATCATGCAAGTAGAGTCTGTCGTGTCACTTGACAGCCATGTGCTGAAGTAGGGAGGTCTTTGCCCTGGGGGGTGTTAGAATTTCAAAAGGTTTGTTTGTCATCAGCCTGATAATGTCAGAGCTCTGACACACGATCCAGCCATAGCAAAGGGTCATGCAGAATAACATATGGTTATTTTCAGTCTAAATTCCCTTTAATGTAAAACTAATGCCATCAAATAAGGCTTAGATTGAGGTCAGAAAAGGGGGAGGAGGGGAAATACTATATATCCTCAGAGATGATCTAGGGCACAGGAATCACACTCACCACTCTTCCCGTGGTATATGTGTCCATCCTTCCAGCCTCAAGCAAGGATGGCAGTACATGTGCACAACAGCACTACTTTCTAGAGGAAGAAAAAAGTCTTAGTCTATCTTTTAACTTACCTGTGTTTTCTTGTTCTTTAAACTGTGTGAAATGACAAAGTAATCGAAAAGGCTTGGGTGTGCTCTCTGTTTACTGAATTTAATCTTTGGATCTGTGTTTAGTACAGACAGGATACTGGTGTAATCTGTATAAACAGGGAAAGACTGACATCTAAGTAAAAATGCTAAAAGAGCTCAGAACTGGGCTCAGGGTTCCTCAGTGCTAAGCATTGTTCAACCACAGAGGTAGGCCAACAGAGTTCTTACTCCTATAAACCTCAAGCAAGGAACTCCATTTTTGCTCCATTATTGCTCTGCAAAATGCAGATACTGCTGCTTTTGTTCCATTCCTTTATGAAACACCAGTTGGAGAGTTTAAAAGCTTAGATTTCAATTTATGGTGTTCATGTTCTTCCAGACTTTCTGTGCATGTTAACAATCAAATTTTATCATTCTTGTTGACTCTCTCTGGACTACATCATTGTCCCTTCTCTAAAAGGCTGCCAAATATTTCACAGAGGATTATAAATGTTTTAAAAGAATCAGATTTAGTACTCTCTTCCTGTTTGTAGTCATTCGTCGGTGTTGATGATTTCATGAGTCTTCCTCACACCCAGGTCCTCCCTATTTATTTATGTAATATGAGGGGTTCGGCTGTCATAACGTGTACAGCATTTAGGAAGCAATTCTGCATTTAGACTCAAGTTCTAAATGAGGTTCATTTGGTACAAACCCATATGAAGTTGAGACAAGAAAATGTGCTGAATCTCACACAAATGAAAACTACATAGTGCTGCACATTGTTGTTGATGAGGTTTGAAAGAAAGTGCAATATCCCACTAGCTGGCTTATTTGAATTAAATTCATGAGTTGAGTCTAAGTTGCATAATGGCTTTGTCAAAATATTTGCATTTGTAAATCCATCCTCTGGAAGAATTCCTGCCGTATTCTGCATTGCACATGTTCCAACCAAAACGCTGAAATACATGGAATTAGTACTTAAAAAGAAAATTACTTTTATGACCTATTCGGAGTAAAATCTAAGCCTTATGACTGAGAGCAGTGAAACTATGAAAGATATATTGAACAAGGGGCCAGTCATTAATGTATGAGGCCATGCATTCTTGGTATCCTAGACAACCTTATTCAGATATGTCTGCATTATGTGAAGGGCTGCAGTAAGGCTAAATGTTAAATCTCAAGATTCTGAGATAATAGCAAGAAAAAAATGTGGAAAGGGTTTTTTGGGTTTATTTTTAACTACCAGAAACTGTAGTGGAATTGTGTGATTTCTTCTCATCATAAGAATAACTTATTGACGATTGTTCAAATTGCAGTTCTTATGTAACAAAAATACCAGCTGTTTGGTACTGACAGATACTGCATCTGAAGTTTACATATTTCACTTAAAAGGAAAGCTTTCACTTAGGAGATGAAAACAAGATTCTGTGGAAAGAGCAGCCTTCGGTATTGACTGGTCACAACACTTCCTGATGCCTGTCTCCTGCAGACAGAGCATTAGTGGAGAGAGGCAGTAGCCTTGGTTGTAGTTGCTAAGGACTTTGATAATACTTCCTAGAATCTGAAAGGTTTCATATTTTTCAGGAAATGGTGGTTCAAAATGAGGATTTTCTTAGTGTATCCGGCTTCCAGTTGAAGTCAGGGGACCTTGAGGAAGGTGCCTAGTGCAAGGCCAGGAGCTGGATTGCCAGTCTTCTCCCAGACCTATCCCATCTCCAAAGATCCAAATTCTGGTTTAAATTTCCCTTTGTAAAAGTGCTGTTTCTAGAGGGAACACCTGTCTGAGACCTTGGCAGCTTCTAAGTAAAGTTTGCTTATGTTAAAAATCCAGACCAAGGCATTAAATTTCAGCTGTAGAGGTATGTTGAGCTCGTTCTCAGCCTTCCACCTCCTGAAGCAATGTTGTGCCCAAACTTTTTGCAGATTTACACAGCAGAGAAGTAGCTCTGTGTTGGAAGAACTTCAGCCAGCTGTGCAGAGGCTGATATACCTCGAGAGCCAATGCTATGCAATGCTAGCTAGAGCCTTGCATACTGGGGAGCTCACTGCTGGTCACGGACAGTGGGCACATTGCTAGGAAGATGCTGCTTACCTCTTTCTGTTTAGCCTTCAGCTACCAAATAACTGGCTTCTGGTTAACTACAGGAAACTGAACACATGGGAAAACAGAAACAAGTCTGGCCAAGAAAACTGGATTAATTTCATGAGCATTCAGAAGACAAACACCGTTTCTAATAGCAGACCTTTTTCTGCATGAGCCTCTTTTACAAAAAAGGAAACTGAGGTAAAGGAGAAAATGATCTATCTAAGGTCACTCAGAGTGCTTTCTCCTCGGCGGAGGCCTTTAGTTAGTGGCTCACCTTCTGCTGTACTGTTTTGATTCACTAGAACAACACAAGAGTCATCGTTTTTTGCCAGGTTGTTTCTGTGCATTGCGTAAGTTACATTGGCTCGTGGAGAACTCTGGTGAACAACATAAAAACTGGCACAAACAAGGCAGCAGGGAATGTGCAGCTGGAAAGAGCAAGCTCTTATGGTAGTTCACTATGTGTCATGAAACTGCTTCCAACATAGTGCTGGTGGCAGGGCTTTGCAAAGGAGAGCAGGTGCTCTAATTAACTTTGTTAATTTGTTATTCTGTCTGGAAGTGGATAAAACCAATGGTCTCCCTTTTAACTCTGTAATATTTTGCTTTATTGTGGGCATGTGCTTGTTTATAGAGAGAAAATCATCACTTTTAAGATGATTTCACATTATATAGACATGGGCAAGTTGATTATTTTGTGGAGAAACCATGGATAAATTGAGGGAAAGCAACCTTGTGTTCTACCTAGTCAAATGCACATGGGAGTATTGCAGGTATAGAACCTTATTCTCTTGAGTGAGTCCACGAAGATGTGAATTCAACCCATTAACAAGTTACTAATTTCATGTAGCCTTTTTGCTTCTAGATGTGTTGAGTCATCAGGGTTCACATTATCAAACTTGTCTTTCATACCACAAATTCTTTTGGTTTGCTTTTTAGTGTGATTTTTAATTTATACTAGACCAGAAGAGCTACCAGAAGACAGTATTGTGAAATTAACATCACTATGGCAAATGCAGCTGATACTGAGAGGGAGCAGATGTGTTTGGCTAAGGCCCGGGGAGCAGTTCTGGAGAGTCAGGAGCCTGCCTGAAGCCAGCTATGTTCTCAGGAGGGTGCTCTGCAGTGTGTTTTCTTTGGAGACAAGAAGTTCTTGCCCTTTCTCATCTGCTGGCTGCTCTTTCCTATTCCTGCAACCCTCTCAGTTGTACTAACATAACTGTGGTCCTTGCCATAAACTCATAAACATAAATGTGCTAAAAAAAATGGTGCATTTTCATGATGGGGGCTGGGAATTGTGATGCAGTGTTAGGAATAAGAATGTGAGAAAGGAGGAGGTGGCTTCACATGCACCTCTTTCTCCTGCTCAAAACCCCATCTTGAGGTGGTGAGGCTTTCCTGTTGTTACTGTCAGTGCAGACTCTCTAATCCTGCTGGCTCCTGCTCTTTGCCTCCACGTCCCATCCACGCTTTCTAAAAGCAAATACAGTCAAAGCAGTATCAGTGTTAGACACATTGATTGGATTCTTTTGCATGAAAATAAATCTGATGGCATTAGTCTCGCTTAATTTGTACCCTGAGCTTTGTTTTGTTTCAGTGCAGCAGTATGTGTTTGTAGTAGGATAGTCATGGGGGCAGCGACCTTCAGTTGGAAATATTGAAGTGTGCCTTCATCCCTAGCCTCAGGACAACAGCTTTCTCTTTTTTTTTTTTTCCCTTTTTCCATTCCTCTGAGGAAGATCTGATCTCAAATTGTGTTAAAAGTCTTAGGGTTTCGGTTTGTATTTTTTTTTCCCTTGACACTGCCCCAAACAAATATGTTCCACTGGCATAAACACTTAATTTTTCAGTTACCATTGAAGTGGTTTTTATTCCTCCTTCTCCACCTTTTTTAATCTGGCAGAATCTCCTAGGCAGAAAGTGAGGATCTAGTTAGGTCTACAAATGTTGTGGGCAGAGCACTCTGAGTTGCTGGGATACTGTTATCCAATGTATGTGTGTAATTTGGCCATTATGTAACAGAATGTGTGTGTAAAACTTTAGTCAACTTTTATTGAATAGCAGTCCCTCTTTGGATGTTAAACTCATTCATTGGAGTAAACACCATGATTAAAACCATAATCAAGCACAGGTTCAAGGTGAAGAATTGGCTCTATCTGATGATCTTTATATGGCACCTTGTTTAAACTTGGAACCTGCTTTGCTAACAAAAGTAAGTGGTGACTAATTAATCTGTAAATTGTTCTAGTTGTGCACTGCATTTTAAATTGCTTGTGCACAGCCCGCAGTAACCCTTCTGCAGAGTTAATAATTGTGGAGGAGCAATGGGTGTTTGATGTTATCCTCATAAAGTTCTGAGTATCTCTGCAAAAGAGAGGTAATATTTGACTCCTGATGTTGGTTCTCTACACCACTGTTTTATCTCAGCAGTATTTCATTTCAGCAAGAGATCCAGAGTCACCTGCACAGAGGCATGAGGGTCCTCTTTTCCTGGGCTTCTGGATGAGCAGCCTCTCTGCCAGTGGCAGCTCTCTGAAACTTACCTAAGAGAGGTGATCCAAGAGTAACTGCATTGCCTGTTCCCATACTTCAGATACCTGGCAGCTCTTTTGAATTCATGCACGTTGTCTCTAGATTGTTAGTTAGGTTTAGGTAAAAATTAAGCTAGGTTTTTAAAAGAAAAACCTGCACAAAGGTGTTGCAATGAAACCTAAAGCAATAAGAGAATTAAAAGGAGAAAAAAACTCTGTACAGAAGTATTTGTCACAGACCTATCCAATACAAATTTTCTCTTGTCCATTCAAGTGCCTGACAAAACACCAGTTTTGTAGCGATATGACAAGGCTGATGTTTTCTGTCTGGAAAGTTTCATGCATAAAACTAAGTGTGGTAGTAAAAAAAAGAAGAAGTAAAATAATAGCTCTCCTTGTGCCTTGGGAGAAATAATAAAATGCTGGTTTTAGTTGATGACTGATGATTAAATCATTCAAACATCAGAGAAAGCAATATATTTCAGTAAATTTAAGGGCAAATAAGTTTTTTTACGGAGTGGACAAGATGAGACATACAAAATTCAGGTGGAAAAGAGGTGGAAAATTATTGGAGAAATGCTGTTGTTAGGTTACTAAAGTGATATTGAATAAATATGCAGTATTACAGATTGCAATTCATAATGAAAATCATTGTTTTAACTGGGAGATGATAAACCCAAAGTTTTTGTTTTGAAACACTACTTCTAGATCTTACTATATAATTCTAGGTAAAGTATTGGGGTATACTGAAAACAGCAGAAGGATTAAATGGAAATTACCAAGCTGTATGCAAAATAATGAATATCCTGCAAAAAATGGCATTTGACTTCATGAATGGTGTACTACAAACACCATAGACCAAAAAAATTCTAACTTTAGAGTGCTAAATATTTTAGCGATACCTCTGTAGCTGTTATACATTGAAGTAACTTTTTATATATCCAGAATTAATGTTAGAAATAATTCAAGTTGAAGCTCTTTGATAAAAAGGGAAAGGACTTTTACTATAACCTCATACAGGAATTGATAAGAATATTAATGTGGATATGGAGATGGATTAACTGCCCTTAAAATTTGACTTTCAGCAACCTCTTTATGCAAATGCTGAAATGAAGTTAGAGCTGTACAAAATAGTGCTGCATTATAGCATATAAAGAAATCCATGTCTGCATAACAATACAGATGCTTTTGTTGAGGTTGTGATAATTTTGCAGACACCCTGCAAAAACTGCTTTTTAATATTTTTAAAGAACTTTTCTTCATATTCATAAGTATAAAAGAAGTGCTCTGGACCAAACTGGGTCATGGCATAAGTAAGCAGTGAGGATATCACTATTCTTCTCTGTGGCATGTATCTGTGAATTCAGTTCAGTGATACTGGGATTAATTTACATGTAATTTTCTTATTCACACCCTCCATCTCCTCAATTTTTATTTTCTCATTCAAAACAACCACAGCTTCCCATCACTTTCAGTGGAGTCAGAATGGCAGGATGGCTGCCATTTATTTTACTCTTTTAAAGGTAACTTGCAAATTCTTAAAACAAAACAAAACCAACCAAACAAATGAAAACAAAAAGAGAAAACCTCCTTCTGGAGATGTGATGGGCCTGGATGGGTAGGATGCACTGTGAGAGAGATGGGGCAATGCAGGTGTGTAGACTTACTGAGAGCATGAAGGAGGTGGCCTGGGAGGGGGCATGAGAAGGCCATGAAATAGATAATGCAGATGAGACTGAAGGTGACAGAAGAGGTTGGCTAAAATACCCACCTGCCTGGTGTGGGGGATTTTGGCGTCATAAATGGAGCTTCCCTCATATGGAGAGTAGAGGACTGTTGTTTGTTGCTTCCCTTTTGTAGTGACTATTGAACTGTTTTCTTACACTGAAGCTGGAGGCTTCCCAGAAAAACAAATGGACAGAGTAAGCAATGACTAAAAACACATATATATTTATTAGAGCAGTATGATTTCTGGAGGCCTGACTTGTGGTTTATAAATGCTTAGGATGGGCTGTACTGAGGCTTTCACTTGGAGTGAGGTGGACAGAGGTTTTTCATCATCACATCTGTGTCAGTTCCTGCATGGGAGATCACATCTGGCTTAACTGGCACTTTATTCAAGGTGCCCACATATGCTGCTTTATATTCGACTTCTAATCCCCTCCTCTCCCACCTAATTACACTCATGGACTTTCTTAATTTTTGGCTTTATTGTCCCAGATCTGTAACTAGTTTGACCTAAGTTTTGCTCAAACTACATTTTTTTTGTGAAGCTGAGCAGGAGAGCAAATAGCACAGCACCATTTTGTAGCTTCAGATGTTGGGGCTCATCTGAGGTGAGCAGAAGCAAGTGGAGAAAAATGTGAGCCTATGCCCAGCTGGCAACTGAAATCAACTGAGGCCCAGAGATGCTTGGCCAGTGGAAGATATTCCTTGCCTCAGCAGTTACAGTCCAGCTAACCAGGGAGTTCAGCAGCTGGTTCACTCAGATTTAATTTGCAGTTCTTTGAAAACCTCAGAGTGAGTATTATGTGATTGTAGGAACAGCCGGATCTGCACACTCCTCTGCAGATGTCTTGGCACTGCTTTCTTCAATATGTCGTTGCAGGAAAAATTGACCATGGCTTGTGCTGTAGTGCTTCTCCTGCTTATTTTCTCATTGAGAACAGTCTTAGGAAAATGTGGGGTTTTCTGTACTATCATTGTAACAAAACCTGTGGTGTGCACGTTTAAGGTCCTAGCTAATTTATTCTCTTGTTTCTCCTCTCCTAGAAACGAAACCGAAAAAAACAACAAAAAAAGAGAAAAGTTTAAAGATTTAAGAATGAAGAAATCAGAAAAGGTGGAAAGGCTTAATAAAATAAAACAAATGAGGAAATGAGAGGGATAAAGAAAGCAAAAATAAAAAGTGTAATTTTTCACATTAGGTATAGAAATCACATAAATTGACTTCAGCTGTTTGTTGCAAAGGACTAGACTATTTCTTTTATACCCTTCCCCTTCTATTAGACTGTGTATTTTTATTCTTAGTGTATTTGTGTTTATAATCATTTTGAATGTAACGTAGCACTCATTGAGTTAATCTGTATCCCTTGTTTTTCAAGGTAACTTAATCATTAGAGGTTTTATGACTTATGAAAATTTCTGTGGACATATGACTAAACTGAAGCAAAGCTATTTACCAGTAAGGGAATATTAGCAGAAAGGAGTACTTGATATTTAAGAGGCTCCATCTGCCTTCTTATGTGAATTGATGAAGACATTGCAGCCTAAAAATTGCATGTCTCTGTTACCACACCTCCCTGGTATGTTGCAACCAGCTGCAGAACTCAGACAAGGTATTGTACTCTGCCCTCACAAATGTCGCATGTTTGCATTCCAGACAAATTCTCAACATGCCAGGCTTTACTGAGAATCTTTAGATTGGAGCTGCTTAAATCTCCACCAGCAGTGAGTTGTCATGCTTTCTTGATCTGCTAACACTGATTAACAGTGGTATTTTTCCATGCACCGTTCCAACATAGAAAAATCAATGGATAACAGATATGAAATCATTGTACACCTAATTTACCTTGAAATCAGGTGAAAGCCTCCTATATATTTGTCCCTTAAATTCAATTCTAGTATTTTTTTTTCTCCATTCATGCTCCACCTGTTGATGTTCCTCTGGAGGATGGCACTACCATCTGGTGTCAAACCCTTCTTTACGTTTCTTTACAAGGTTTTTTTTTCCTTAAGAAGTATAAAGGCTGTTTACAGACAATATAAAAATTCATATTAGCATCCAGATTATAAGATTTTCAGTGTATTTAAGATGTATGCATTAAATATATTTCAGAAGTATAAATTCTCTTTCATTGAAACTCAGGAGAAATTTTTTTTCTTAATACATACTTGTACATCATATTAATGAAGTTCTGGGCATCACAAAGACATCAACCTTATATATTTTTTGTTAAAAATAGAAAAGAAAATCACCACATCTTTTTCCAAATGTCTGGTCAAATAGGAAATTGTCTTGGAAAAATTTCAGTGGTATATGAAGGTTGTATGAAGTGGAAAAATTAACATAATAGCAAAGAGAAGAAATCTTTAAGTTTACCTGATTATGTAGTTTCCTGTCCTAGTAACTTTTTTGTGGCCAAGTGTGCCTTGTGTCAAAAGAATGGGAGCATGATGAAAAGTGCTTTTGTTTCATGTTTTACTTGCTGTTTGTGAGCAATTAAAATAAAGAATTTAATTTTTCCTGTCTTTTGGACAGTAAGTTTCAAATTTGAATGAGTCAAGATGTTTATTTTCACTCTTAATTTTGGGATTGGAATGCAATGTGTTATTAGGAATTGACTACATACAGATCTAGACAGAAAAGTTATTTTCTTCAGATATAAGGTTTAGATAAGAAAGAATGCCTTTGTGATCTACAGAAGTGCGACTTGATAAAGAAAAATGAGTTTTTGTCTTTGCTGTGAACCAGGATATTTTCATCAAAGGAAGTTGGGACAGAAAAACAAGGCTTTCAGGGCAGCTTCCCAGTGCCATGCTCCTGTTCACCCCAGCCTACCCTCCTACTCTCAGCTTCAACCCTGACCTTGGCCTCTGCATTCATCCCCTCCTTTAAACCTGAGAGCTCTGTAGCAAGAATGTGTGTCTCTGTCAGATGTACATGTCTCTTTGGCAGTTTCCAACCCAAGGGGAGTTTGGTCCAGCCCATTCTAAAGCAGTGGCTTTAGAGGACAGAACCTGCAGAATTAGAAAGAGGATCTGTTCAAAATAAACAGCCTGTATAAGGAAATGTGCTTATCACATTTTACCCTCTAATAAACCCTTTTGCTTTCCTCCTTTCCACAGCATCAAGATGAAACTGTCTGTGATAGCTTTTGAGTGCCCTAACTAATTGCCTGTATCTTACTTTCCTTTCTCTGGTTCAGTGAGGATGGATAAGAGGTATTTGTCAGAAAAATGATACCTCCAGGTTGTAACTTTTTTCAGTCAGAAAGCTTGTTGGTTTTGTATGTTTCCTGTAAAGTATGTAGGGCTCTACAGAAATTAGTTGAGCATCTGGAGATCATTGGATAACTGATCGGAAAAGATTTTATCTCTATTTCACACACTTCTTCAGACCAGATAAACTATCTGTCCAGGTGGTTTTCTTTCTTCATTGCCTTTTGTATTGGTTCTGCCTGAGCCCCATAGCAGCCCTCACAGTGCTGTGCTCTGTATTGGTAGATAACACACCAGTGCTTTGACTGCTGTGAGCTCAGCATCAGGTGAGGGCAAGATTTTGGGAGGGGACACAAGCAGGCCAGCTGACCCAAACTGACCAAAGGGATATTCCATACCATATGATGTCAGCTCAGATATAAAGCTAAGGAAAGGAGCAGGAGGGTGGGGGCATTCATTATTTCCAGTGGTTGCCCACTGAACAAAACAACTAAGCGTGCTGAAGCCCTGATTCTCGGGACCTGGCTGAACATCTCCCGGGTGGGAAGTAGAGATTAGATTTTCTGCTTTGCTTTTTGTGCGTGCAAGCTTTGCTTTTGCTTATAGTAAAACTGCCTTATCTCAAAACCCATGAGTTGTTTTCACCTTATTCCCTTCCCCCTGCCTGGCTGGGAAAAGGGGAGGGGCGATAGGAGAGACCTTGTGGGCCCCTGGCGTCCAGCCAAGGTCAACCCATTACACCTTTACAGAAAGCTAGGCAGCAAAATCTTTTCTATAAAAACACAGGCCTGATGTAGTTTTTTAGAGGCTAACATTAGGCTGGGGGTAAATAATTCAGCATTGAAAGAAAATAAACTTTACAGAAAGAAATAAACTATGTATATGTAAGTTACAGGGCACCATGGCCATCTTATCCAGCAAGTCTCTGCTTACAAGAAAATGATGTAGAGGGCACATCTACTCAGTGTTTTCAGGCTGATGTAGGTGTCACTGTTCATAGGGTGTGTGAGCTGGTTCAAGTCTGAGCTATGCAGCTTGGTGCTATGGTCAGGCTCAGACAATCTATTTTTCACAGGGTATCCACAGCTTTAGCCATAGCTCCATAGCTGGCTTACATTTGACTCCCTTGCAGTGGGGGCAGAATTCATTGGTAACTGTCTAGATAAATGTACCCAGAGTATCTGAGGAGCAGTACAAAGTGTACAGAGGGACCATTTCCTAACTGAGGAAGTGGGTGGTAATGGGTTCCATCTGTAATTGCAGACAGATAAATGAAGAGAGGAAAAAACATCAGTAATTTCAGGAATTTTTAGCTTTTTTTTGGCTGTTCTAATTTGTTTCTGATAGGCTGATATGAACTGGTATACTGGAGACTATGGTTCGGAAGGGATCCAATTTTTCTGTTGCAAACTGTAGCTTGGACAGGATATTTCTCCCTCTCCAAGTAATCTATGAAGGATAGTAAGAGCATACACAAAGAAAAAAATGCACAAGCTTTTTTTTTTTTTCCACTTGAAATCAAGAGTGTCATGGAAGATAGAAGAGAATTTTGTGGGGTAGCTTTAAAGGAAGTGCTGGGAATCCCATCCGAGGCATTCATGTTATAAATGAGGTTTTGGGCCATCTTTCACAAGGCGTTGATGTATTTTTCTATTTGTTCTGTAGACTTCTTTCTATTACTAGTGGATGCTGTCCCAACACATTCCTTAATTGTGAAGTCCAGTTGTTTCCTACCAAGTCAACAACGTGTAAGTGCCATGAATAAAAACAGAAACTCTAAATCATGGAACATTGCTTCATAGCACAGAGATCATGGCTTTCAATTCATTTGCTTAGGAAAAATACTTACAAGACACAAATCATTCTGCAAGTAGAAGACACTGCAGCCAGAAATTCCTACATGTACAGAAGAATTACTAGATATGAAGGTCCTTACCTTTCGATTAGAAGTTATGTCCTGCTTTACCAAGATTGCACCAATTATTTTTTCTTGTATTCCAAATACAAGAAATAAGCTACCTGATGGCAGCTTATTTAGAAACATTAAGGTTAATGAAAATAGACTTATCTCTGCTGCAAATCTGATGCCACAACAAATATGAATTTGAAATAAGCTTATGCCACCAAAACAGCAGAAGCCAGAGCTTCTTTTAAGAGATGCAGTATCGGAGTGGATCCTGGGTTACTTTTAAGTGCAAGAGCTTGATAGTTTCTCTGAATATATAGTAAAATTTGTTATGATTTCAGCGCCTTGCTTCCTCTGTTTAGCAATGTCTCTACACACAATAGCCTTTCTCAATTAAGTTAAAGAGGCATCTTCAAGCTACTGTGCAGCCTTGATAACACCGAGAAGCAGCTCATTCTTCTAGGTAGAGTGGCTGGAGGTACAAGGTTCTTAACTTTAACCACTCAGCTGGGTATATAATGAGTCTCAGGCTTGTAAATATGTAGGTCATATGAAATGCTGTGATTGAATTTCTTGCAAAAATGGCCTTTAGAAATAAACAAGCTGGCTAAAGAAAATATTTGATTTCATCTGTGTTACTGGTAAATTATTAGGGAGGATTCCTTTAACCACAGAAGACAACCACAAAAAAAATTCAGAAACAACCAGGATTTTAGGAATAGACTGTCCCTCAAGAAGTACTTCCAATCCATACCTGTACTTCTGCCAAAAAAAGCTTTTGGCTTCAGTCTTAAAAACCAAGGTTTTTCATGACCTCTCCTCTCTTTTAAGGAGAAAAAACAACTAGCCAGACTTAAAATTTTGGGTAAATAAATGTCTTCTAGTAAACATGTAGTAAGTACGTAATGATCACCTCATTAGTTGTGAGAATAGACAGATGGTAGCTAAAAGGACAAACAGCAGGATCGGGGTCTATTGATACACCCAAAATGCTGGACAGATGGGTGCTTGCTGGCCAAAACCTCTTCTGACAGAAAAGAAGAGAAATTCCAACTGCTGGTCATATCCCTGAATGATCGATGTTCAGAGCTGCAGCTTGGGGCACAAAACTACATTGTGATTAAATACAAATTAATTGATGATTATTTTAACTACACTGTTACATTATTTTTTGTAAAGAGAATTTGCAGGTGGAATTTCTAGTTGCTGTTTAGTACCACAGACAAGACCCTCATGTCACACTGAATGTCAATTCCATTTCAACAGAAGGGAGTTAGTGTAAAATGAATAGTAATCTAGGAATTTTTTATGTATAGAGGATTAAAAAATTATATACAAAACTATTAGAAGTGAGAAAACAGTGGGAACTATTTTGTTTTTCCAGACAGAGTATTGCACTTCACTAGATCCAGGAGCACTTGGTTTTCTGATGGTAAGAGACAGGAAAGGGCCATTCAGTGCAGATCTGAAGTTTGCAAACTGCAGACTGATGAAAGTTAATGCTTTTTTTGATCAAAAGTGTATTTAGACTTTGGGACTCATGCCATAGGAGGTTGTTGATGCTGAAAATATAACAAGATTTATAAACCATTTAACAGAATTGCAGGGTTAATAAGAACTTTCAGGGTTGTGGTGATTACCAGTTTTTAAAAAAATAAAATATCAGAATGCTATTAAACCACATCCTTCAGAGTTTTAGATGGTCTCTGAGAGCAAATGAAAAACACTTAATCTGTCTGATGTGTGATTTCTTACGTTTCCTCTGAAGTGCTTAATGATTGTCACTACTTGAAAAAATTATGCTGGGCAATTAGATGCTGGACTAATTGGTTTAATAATTCCTTTTCCCTGTGTCTCTACCCATTTTATCATTTTCACATACATTCATTTAAAAAGATCTCCAAAACAGTTCAAGGCAGAAGATTTGAGTCTTTTTCCTTTTCTGGGCATTTACATGTGAGTATGCAATGTCTGGCACGTGATGTTCCTGTTTGCATCCTGTCCTTTGCCAGACCACTGTCACAGTAAACCAAAAAGCAGAGCTCATCTTGTATGCAAAGATTAGAGCAGTGCAAAATCCAGATGTCTGTCTGAATTGCTTCAGTTCCTCACTACTTCTGTCTCCACTTCTAACAAATTCGTGAGAAATAATCGATTGTATGCATTCGGCTATTTCATAGATCCTCAACTGCTATGTGAAGCATTTTCTAACTAATTAAAATAGTGCTGAGAACAATTTAAGGTGGAGCGTAAAAGGCTTTAATGATTGTTTTTATCTCTAAGATTGAAGATTTCTGACAGAAGCTTCAGGTGCAAGTTTACTTCTCAGAACACAGATGGTTCTGTGCATTTTTATGGCTTTGAAAATTCAATAAAATACAATCTCAAAGTTCACAAAGCTGAAAGAGGCTCTGCTTCTGTGGATTCTCACAACCTGCCTCTGCCTTTGCTTCAGCTATGTTTGTGGGGTAGGTAACAGCATCATATATAGATTATTTTTCAATGGAATCTGGAGAAACCACCATCTCCTTGGCCTGTCTCTCTCTCCCAGCCCCCCAGTGCCTCAGCAGTGTCCCAATAAGCACACTGAGGGAGTGTGTGTGGGGACCTCTGTGCACATGGAACTCCAAATTGCATCTTATTGCCACACTATAAGATGAAGGGCTCCCTACTTTGCTATTCTTATTACCTGTTTGTGCCATTCAGCACCACTGCTATGCTGTGTCTCCTTCTTTTTCTATGCATCACTTTTTCAGATTACTTCCTTTTCTCCAGAAATGTATTTCTCCCAGACACGGTTTCACCAACCTCTCACCCTCTGCTTTTGATCAAAGACTCTTTGCAGGATTACTCCCTTCTGACTGGTGGTTGACATTCCTCCTGGTTTAGTAACATCTAAAAATGACATTTTTGTGATCTCCGCTTACTTTTCCTGATAAATGCATTCTTTAAATAAAACCAGATTTACACTGATCCCTAAATCTTCCATTAGCTGTGTCCCCTGATCTCTGTACTTAGCTATTTATCATTACCCTTTGCTTATGTACATGGAGTTTTTCAGTCCACATGATAATTTTATGCTAGCTGGCTCACATTAATTTTGGAAGTGATGTTTTTTAAGGCAGATTGCTGTAATGGTGGTATTTGCTGCATTCTTTTCCTCCACTAATCTTGTATTTCTGACTGAAAGCAGTCACAAAGAAAGAGTGAATATAGTGCTGAAAGACAGAAGGTGCAATTGAGTTCAAGATGTGCAGCCTCAGAAATTTACAGACTAATACAGAAGAAATACTTTTCGTAGACGAGACTTTCACTTACATACATGCAGAACTGTTTTTTTTTCTGCTGTTTGTCTAAATATACTCTGTGTGAACTACTGCAAAAATGCCAGAATAGCAAGTAGAGCCAGGGGAGAGTTATGGTTCATCTTGCCAGATGGAGCAAGTACATGTTTACAGAAAGGAAAAGAAAAGGATGTAACTGAAGTTTCAAAAATCACAGATGGATGTTGAATAGGAGGACTGTGGCCTTGATGCTGTATGACTTTTTGGGGGAAAGTATAGAGTGGAATTATTTCACCTGATTTTGAAGGTCTCGGCTATCACTGGAGAAGATAAGGATATTTTTGTTTTCATTTAAATTTCTACTTAAGGTTAACCTGAATCAAGCCTGTTGAACTCAGGAAGTAGTTTAGATGCAGATGTCTGCATTTTATATGACGGCTTTTGATTAAATGAAACTGTTTCCTGTCATTAGAGAGGAGGAGTTGTGTTATCCTGCTTTATGCCAGAATAGAGAGGATAGGCAGGCTCTCATTTTTCATACATACCATTCTGCAGGTCACTTTCCACATTATGAACAGCTGTTGGGAGTATTACAGATGTTGCTTCAAAGTGCTACCCCAATGCCTCTTCCTGTGCTAGTGAACAGTGCATGGCCTGGAGGGCTGTTGCTGTTGCTGTTGTCACCTCCTTCTTCACCTAAAAGTGTGAGATAGGGCTGGAAACCTGTTTCCCTACGTACTTTCACAGGCCCTGGCCACAGAACTGGAGCTGCTGTTGCCACCACTATGAACACACCTAAAAATATTTTTCGTGACAATGGATAAATGAGCAGGAGAAGCTTGGGAACACCCATTTTTCACGGACGCCATTAGGAATAAGTTATAAAAAGCCTAATCACCACAGTGGAGAACTCTGCCTTCTCCAGCTTCTTCCCTTCTGCAGTGTTGCCAGGTTTTGTAGCCTTATCATGAGGGTGTAGACTACTTGATTTTTTATTTAAAGCCAAACTTCTGATGCTGTTTTATCCATACAAAACAAAATCTTACTGTTTTCTGATTGTTGTGCCAGTATTTTAAGGGCCACTGAGAGTGAAGCTAATAAACAATTTAGCAAATCAAGATAAGAGTCAACTATTTGTTACCAATGGAATGAAGACAGATTTTCAGTACAAGTGCCATGGTAGACTTTCTTTGCCAGAAGATAATTGTTGCTTTGACTCAAATGCACAGGGCTTTTTGCATTTTTCATATTTGATAAGGCCACTTCAATTTAGACTGTCGTTTCAGTGAAAGAACTGACTTAATGTTTATTAACTAACCAAGTAGTGATAAGGTGCATTATGTTTCAGTCTTTCTTCAGGAGACAGTGTCTGTGTGCAGCTACAGTATGTTGAACACTTAGGGGTTGTCTCCTGTACCGTCTATTAAGGAATTTGTTTTGACTTTGAGGAAAAGCACTTTGGCTGCCTACTTCTCAGATGGTCATGGTCCATGCAACTTCATCTACAACACTTTATTATAAAACAGACAATAAGAACATGATTTTTCAGTAAGGTCTTTTATGCATGACCCTTCCCTGTCTTGCTCCACAATACCCTGGATGCTAAGGAGTGGGGTACATATAAGGGCAGGAATCTGCACTATTAGATCTAAACTCAGGTGGTGTTAAACAGAACCTTTAGTGGTAGGCAGTTGTGGCTACATACATAACTACATTCTCAGTAAGAATTTTATTACCTATGCGGGGGCAGAGCAGAGAAGAATTTGTAGATATATTTAAAAAAACCCTCAAACTTATGTCTGCTTTTACTGCTCAGATTTCATGTCCCTGTTCCCTTTCCAAGACCAGATGCTTGTTCTCAATGGGTGTCTTTGAACCAATTCAAGAAAAACAGCAGCTGCCCAGCCTACAAGTAGAGCAGGAATTGTGGGATGGCCTTGATCACCTTTGACAAATGGCCACTGAAGGGTGGGTATTTATACCCAGGCTCAGTAGTTTGTTTGTTCAGTGATCTTGCCATTAGTATTAAGAAAGGAATAAATGAGAGCAAACAAACATTTGGGCAGGATATGCATTTTTATGAGGTTAACTCATCCTTGGGGAAAGAAAGAAGGCTCTGATCAAAGCATAGCCTTATTGCAGAAATCTGACTGCATGGGTAGTTTGTTGAGAATTCAGTCTCTAGCCAGCAGCAGCGTTGAGTGATTTAAGAGATCTGCCCAGCAGAAAGACAACAGACAGGAAGGGGTTACCACTGCTGTGAAGTTTAATAGTTCTGAATTAAACTAGTTCATTTTCAAAACAGGAAATATACTACAGTGTTGACATTTACTGCCCTCTGGCAAGAGCGTAGTGGGTCCATGTGGTAGGCTTGGGGTTTTTTTCCTGTTTATTTTTTTTCCTCCCCAACAAAAAAGGGAGGAAACTTTCTACTTTTATTTTACCATTTCTTTGTCTTTCACATATCTTCAGCCAGTAATGGGAAAAAATGCTTGGAAAATGTCACAAAATAGGGAAAAATAAAGGACATTACACCAATTACTAGATCTGTTAATAGACAAGGCTGTGTGTATCCAAACAGACAATGGGCAGAAAGACTGGATATAGAAACTAATCTCCTGATTTGCTGTCCACAGCGTTCTCTTCAGAACTAGCCTCTTACTGCACTATCATTGCATCTTGCTATTTTGTAAAATATTCTCACATAGACTGTCTTAAAGGGATACTCACACACCAACAGTAGACACAAATCATTTTTTTACATTATTGTCAATAAAATCAACTGAGAAAATATTGATTTCTTTTTCTCATGTTATCATTTCTAATGATACGAAGTACTTTATCTGAAAAATTCTGGAGTGAAGTTCTGGCCCTACTGAAGTCAGTGGATATTTTACCATCAACAGATGAAGAGAATGTTCTGTGTATACTGCCTGCCTCAGGCACCTGATGTTCAGAATCGACTCGATTGTGTTGTTTCCAACTGGTTCAAAGATGGAAACTGAGTCATGGTCCCTTATTATGAAAATTAAGTTTCTGGTGTTGCTCTTGCCTGTGCACAGAGGAGCACTTTCTAATTCTTTGCACTGAACTCTGTAAGACATCTGTACCCTGTAATTGGCAGGGACTGTTGTTTGCTAAAAACGGGATGAGATAATCAAGTAGTGAGAAAACCAGCTGATTGCTCAGCAGAACAGGCCTGGCAGGGCAAAAACAGAAGAAAAGCATATCGGTCACTAGAACAAGTAACTAACTGAAAGCTTGTGTAGTACATCTGGGCATGATAAGTCATTGCTATACAGAGCATTCAGAAGCCTGTTCTGAACTAGTCGTTAGAAATTATTTTGATATTAGCACTCCAGTGTAGAGTGCCTGGACTAAAAGAAATCCTTTCCTCTCCAATTGTCCCATTTTGCCCCAAGAATGCTCTCCAGGACTTTCTCTCATGTGCTGAGGGGCAGCTCCCAACGTGCATTAATGAGGAAATCTGGATTCCACTGTTCACCCCAAACTGGTGAGTTCAGCCAAATGCTG
>WEIV01002505.1:105922-261113 GCA_013390005.1 Calyptomena viridis
AACAAAGAACAGGAAATTATCAACATATATTCTAGAAATTGCAATTCTTCTAGAAGATGCATTGACTAAATGTGAGTGAATTTCATAGAAGTAGCTGTTCACAGAGTTGGTATGTCCACTAGACAGTGTTTTAAGAAGCAAAATTTGAGAAAACATTAGCACAGCATATGGTGTTCCTGGAATTATGAATAACTGATCCTTCCAAATTAAACGCTTATATGATTCTATGATTGCAGATTCTGAAGATTCTGCATGCAAACTATTCGGTTTCTTTATTCTGTTAGGAAAATATTACTAGAATAATAATAATAAAAAANGTTAGAGGTGATAAAATTAAAGACTTCTGAATGGAAACTCTTTGTAGGGCACACAATATAGGAAATTCTTCATTTCAGAAAGGGAATTTATAACTTTAGTTTAGTTCTGATTTGCATGTTTTCCGTACTAAGACTGCACTTGGTTACAATGTGAGACTGCTTGCTAAGGGCTAGTTCTTCAACTGGGTATGTCCATAATTAGGGAACTAGTTAGTGGTGGTGACAGAGATTGTACTGGTANGATTGTACTGGTAAAATTACAGGAAGGAAAAGAACATCAAAGAGCTTCTAGGAGGTAGCAAGCTCATCATCTGCCTGGACCCAGGACCCTTTGTGGCCTCTTCTGTTCCTCAGCAGACTCTCCAGTATTGAATGGTGCCTCAAGACCAAGACAGACTGGGGGATTTGTCAGCAATGGAAAGTCCATCTAACATCCCCATCCCAAAATAAATGTTCTGAGAAGTCTGGATGAATCACAGGAGAAGGAAACAAACCTGTTTGTATGAAAGGGGACCTGTAAGGCTACAGCCTAAATTTCTGGTGTTTTCACTCTTAAAAAATATAAGTCTATCTTTTCTTGGTCTGTACATAAAATTAAGTCTTAGGGTGCATAATAAAATGTGAGAACTACAGGCCAGTAAATCTCAACTTGGTGCCTGCTAAGACACGTAGAAAAGGAGGTGACTGGTGACAGCCAACACAGCTTCACTAATGACAAATCATGCCTGACAAATTTGGAGGCCTTCTGTAATGTAGTTACGGAGGTGGATCCAGGGAAGAGCAATGGACATGATCTACCTACAGCATTTGAGAATGTCCTGCACACATTCCTTGTCTCAAAATTGGAGACATGGGTTTAATGGGTGCACTACTCAGTGGATAAGGAATTGGCTGGATGGTTGCATTTCAGCAAGAGTTGCTGTCAATGGCTTGATGTCCAAATGGAAAGTGGTGATGATTGGTGTTCTCCAGAGGTTGGTATTGGGACCATCACTATTAAACATCTTTGTTGGAGACATGGACAGTGGGATAGAACATTGTATGAACTGGCACAGGTTACCCGGAGATGTGCTGGAGTCTCCATCTTTGAAGATACTTGAAACCTGATTGAACCTTGAGCACTGCTGCAGCTGCCTCCACTTAGGAAGTCTTCAGAGGTCCCTTTTAACCTCAAACTCTGTGATCTATTCTGTCCTGTAAAGCAGATGTTCAATCTCATTCCTCTTCAGTTTTTGTAATGGTTTCTTTGATGTTTTCAGTCATGAAACTTCCATTTAAACGCATGTAGACTATGCTCAGATGTAAAATGCCCAGTAAAACTAGGATGGTATTTATTTCTTCAAAGTTTAGAAATCCATAGGAGAGCATCTGCTGCAGAATTGGTTGCCATAGATGTTCCTTACAGTATATTGAGAGATTTTTAGGATTATATTCATGGATTAATTTTTATTGTCTAAGAGAAGATGAATAACGCTTTGAAGTGTCTGTTTCTTTCCATCAGCCAGAAAGGCAGCCAAAAGTGACAATTTCAGATAATTCAAGCATTGGAATGTTTTGCGTTGTTTCATCGAGGTTTTTTTCTCAGTTTCTTTTTCTGAAGTTTCAACTATTAATTTCTCCTTGTCATCAGTATTTGAACTTCATGGACTGAAAAAGCCAGGCGAGTGTAAGATGCCATTTTGTTATTTCAAAGATGTACTAGCACAGTATTATTTTTTTAGTCATATCTCATCTTTTGAGGCTTTGACACCCAGAACCTTTCTGAAATCTCTTGGTTTTGTGGAACTATTTTTTTCATAGAAAAAGTAGACATTCATTAAACAGTTATTTACACATTTTAAAGTATAACAAACTCTACCTAAGAGCACTGGAATGCATTGCATGTATTTATTGTATGATTGCAGTACTAGATTAAGTTTCACAGAGCCTTGCCACTGTGAATTTTAAACTCAATTTACTTCATTTTTATCCAATGTGTATAAATAGTGATCTGCAGGCAAGGCCTACAAAGAGTTATCTACAATAAATACTCTGTTATTTTGTTTTTGTGATTTCAATAAAATTATTGCTCCAGTATTTTGATGAAATATTTGATGAAAAAGCCAATTCAAAGCAACTATGATATGATCAAGCACATAACTTGGCTCAGGAATTTGTCACTGTCTGGTTAGAATGTCCAAGTTGTCCTGTCCAGGCAGAACACAGATGCTGAAAAATCATTTCTTGCACATGTCCTGTACCTGCAGCCTGGCACTCATGGAGCTCCAGTTGGTTAGCTTATGGACAGTCAACTTTCCTGTCAAACAGATGTATAAGTAGCTGCAGTCAGTCAGCAGAGATCTGGAAAGATACTATGACTATGCAATATGTATTTGAATTGTGTCCATGAGCACAGAGGAAGACTGTGCTCCTGCTTTACTGTTGTCCAGGCATTTCTTGTCAGTTCAACATCTGCTTTTCATTGTGTCCACTGTGTGTGGACAATATACAGCCTCCTACAGTCTGTGAGGAGTCCTATGAGGAAAATATATTGCAGAATAGCATGGGGGTGAAACAACAATGGGTGCTCCCTGAAAAGCTACATGAGCTCTGAATAGCTTTTAGCCTTTCTCTAGAACTCTTAAGAAGAAATTTAATTCTCTATTAAGATAGTTCAGCTTGTCTCAAGGATTTGCTCTTGCTTTTGCTTTGCATGTTAGGTTCAATAGACCTTCAGAGCAGGACATGGGCTCAGCAGCAACCTTTCCAGAAATAATCCCTAAATTGTTAACTTTGAAAAGAAGAAGACTCTACTAGAATTAGAAGGTGATCAAATGCAGCAGCATCAGCATTCCACTGAGGAAAAGGTGATAGAGAAATGTCTGTCAGCACTTAGGCAGTCTTCTGCTGACCTCCTAACCCTGTTCATTACAGCAGAGTGGCCAAATAATGCGACGGTTCCTCCCAGTGACTGCCGGGGCTTCTTTCATTCTGCTGCAGAGATGAAGGCAGGAGTGCCTTGGGGTTGTTATACAATACTGCAGGAAGTTCCAAAGAATTCTCATTGCTTTTCTTTGCGGGAGGGCTAGTGTATATTTTGGAAAACATCAATGTCTAACTTAAACATGCTTTTTTTTTTAATTTGATGGAGGGAGGAAAATAAAAGGCTTTTCTTATGTACGTCTGGAATTGCCTCTTAACCAGATGTATTTCCAAATAAGAATAAGCCAAGTAAACACCCATTGAAGAAGTTATTTTATTTCACAGCTGTTCCTAGTGGATATTTTAATTGGTTTATTTATTCAAGTTCTAGTTATATCACTTGCATGGATGAGATTTTATAATTACTATTGATTTCTATAAAGAGTTTATAACAAAAAAAGCATGTGATATAACACTTTGAACACTTTTGCCAGCAGTCAAAGGGTGATGATTCTTTTAGTTTTCCAGTATTCCCTAAATACAAGCCTAGCATTTCCAGTAAAGTGTAATATTGATTAAAATTTTAATTTTTCTAAGTTTTCCTTAATTTGCTTCCTTGTCTGAATGATGACAGCAATAGGTCATTTCTCCATACACACTATTACTTTCTCTTATTTCAAATTCCCTGTTGGATTCTGAAGAGTTCATAGGTACATAAGTACCTAGAGAATGCAGAGAAAAATAATGTACTGCAGGAGCTGTCAAGCAGAAGGAAGATGCAACTAATGTCTATGACCTCATTCCCTCGTAATGGATCTTATATACTTCGACTCAGTGTACCCGAAGAAGTGTATTAAATATTAACTTCAAACAGCTCTCCTCAGCCATATTTCCCACTTGTTTTTTTCTTTTTCCTGTTTGCTACTATCCTTTTGCCTTTCACAAGTATTTTTTCTCTGTTTCCACATCACGTTTATACAGATGGTATATACAGCCATAATATTACAAATGTAGAATTCTTCCTCAACTACTACTCTCTTTTCCTAGGATGTTACAGCTAACTTCCAAATTACAAAGGAAACTGGTTTTGAATAGAAGTCCTAGACATCTTACAAACTAGAAATGGTCTTCTAAGTACGTAAACAACACTTCCTTCCCTTCGCTTCCTTCCTTGCTTCATCCTTAGCCACATTTAAGTACTTGGGCTTCAGGCTGGACAAACAGATCAAGCACATACCACTTTCTAACAGATAAAAAAGGTAACTAGTTTTGTGAGAGGAGGAAAGTGGAAGGAGAGGAATATAATGAATTGGGTGTGATTCACAACAAGTTAACGTGTTTCACATTTATAGGGTGAAAAACATATTAATTTTGCAATGTTCTTTGTTCTCAGTTTGGTCACATATCAAAAAAGGCATTTACCTATTCCCAAATTCTGCTTTCGGGACAGAGCAACACAGTGGTTAATGGGAGCTGGGCTCCTGTGTACAGGAGTAGCATGTATCTATGGATCTAAACCACTCAGGAGCTGTTCAAATTTCAAATTTGTTGATTGAAAATCAACAGGAATTGTAAGATGTAATCTCAGCCTTGTAAACGTGACTTTGAGGTCTTGGATTGGAGCATGGGAGGACACTTGTTATAATATAGAAATTTCTTTTTTGAAAAGAACTTGTTTCCTTGGAAGGGCAACCTTGGATTAACTCTGGAGGTGATTTTTTAAGGACTCTATTGCTTTCATTTGATAATGAAATTGCATTTCATTTGATAATGAAAGGTCAAAACGTACCAGCAAGAGGACTGAATTTCTTTGTCTTAGCTGATGATGGATTGGATGAGAGAAAAACTTTGTCTTCTTTATAGACAACCATGCACTTTTATTTCTAGAAATAACATTTGGGTTCTCTGAGGGCCCCAAACACCCACAAGAGAGGGTGTGGGCTTTTGATGCCTTTAGTGAATGAAAACTGATTAATTCATACTGATTAATCAGTTCAACAGTTTCTCTTGGTGTGAATTTAAAAAAAAAAAAAAGCAGCAAGAGTTGTCAGCTATATAAACTTGTAAGTGAGAAGGCATTCCAAATGCCTTCACACATACCCACTGTATTAATGTGAGAACAGATAAGTGAGTAGATATTTGGGAGAAAGAACTAAACACACAGCTCAAACAGTAACATTTTTCATGTGGTATTTCAAGTGTGTTGTTTCATTGTTCCTTCATTATTTGGCTTCTGTGGATTTGTTAATTGTCAGACTGCAACTGGAAGATTAACTACAGATGCTAATGGTAATCAGATGTTTTTGTATGTCAATCTACTACTGGTAGACTTTGAAAGGGAAACAAAGTAGAATTTCAATGTGTATTTACTTCAGTCCGAAGTATCTATTAATATATGCAAACAATGCATTGCAAACAATATCTTGCTTACATTTCTTTTAGGTAGTAAAGGAAGATCTTACTATGTGGAATGTATCTTTGGTGTCAGTCAGTCAGTTCCCAGAAGGAGAGTTCTCACAAACAATTATGCAAGTGATAATGCAAACTCACTGCAAATGAGAGGGATGGAAGCTCCTTGAAGAGCCCTCTACTGAGGAAGACAGAAGTATGGACTCCATTTTTGTCCCTGTGAGAGTAGGTGTTGCAGGTGCCCTAGAACAAGAGGGAAAACGTCACTTGGAATTCATCAACATCAGAGAATCACATGGGAGTGAATGGAAACAATAAATAAAGGGCAACACACATCCATTAGAGATGAGTTTTCAGGAAACTAGTTGTTTTTAAATTGCCTGGCTGATTCCTTTAAACAAGCACATCTAAGAGTTAAATAGCTGGGCAGTGATTTTGGTCTCATAGAAAACAGATGTTTCAGCACAGTGCCAGAGCAGCGGAAGGCAGTCTGGGGTTTGAAAGCAGTACATTCTGCGTGGTTTGGAGACAACCCAAGGCCACATCCTGCAGCCTGCACCCATCTGATAAGCCCTCCTCTTGGGAGCAGTTCCCCACACAGCCTGTGCTAGTTGTGGCAGTCAAGGGTTGCCCTCAGGATTAGCAGAATCTCAGCATTGCATAATTCTTTCACATTTGTAACACATTTCTTCCTGCTAGCCATATAAAAGGGAATTCATTACTATCTATGGCAGTGGGTTTGATTTGCATCGGAAATCAATCTCATTTGCAGTACAAAATATAGTTGTTAGCTGCTTTCACACAAAAAGGGCAGATGAGGAATAAGATATTGTCAATCTTTACAAGCACGTAACACCTCCAAAGAACTCTTTCGTCTTTATGAGTATAGGTTAGAAATTACTTACATATTAGAACAATAAAGATGGGAAACTGGGCCTAGTGAATCACTCCAAATTACACATTAAATGCATGATGCAGGTGAGTATGAATAGGCCTGTAGTGGTCAGGACTGTATTCAATTGCTGTAATCAGCATGCTAGATCTTGGCTTTGAATTGCTAGAAGAATGACTGGAGATGGTCATGGCATGTGAAGTAACAGTAAAGTAGTGAGAAAATATTTTAAATTTGCAAAGGGTCAGAGTAACACAGTGATCCATGAATGACCTCACAGTCATGAATGAGTTAGGGGATGGTGGCACTGATTTAGCAAATCACTTTAATCACAAATACAATTACTTTTCTTGCATGATGACAGCTCCATGCACATTTGTAAACAGAGATGGAATTTGTAACCCAGCCCAGTGAATGCACAAATTCAGTTAGTGGAGGTAGCTAAGGAGTATTCTAGTTGCCATAAAATAAGTAACTTTTGACTTCTTGTATTTGAGGTAAATTCAGTGTCATGGGGATTTTGAATTTAATAGCATGTAGATACACCCCATGCTTTAAAATAGTCATGCTGTGTTGCTTCTGTCTCTGCACATTACCATATGTAGAAGAGATAATAGCTTTAAAAATGCTCAGTAAAAATTGGTGTAGAGTCTTATGTTAGCGAAACCTAAAATAGGTAAGGTTTGATTTGGTTGACAATTTCTCATGAGACTCTTCCATATTCTAGCCAAAACTATTGTTATTTTGCCTGCAATATCTTAAAAAGAAGTGGAATCCCAATATTGTTTACATTGCAGCTTCACATCAAGGTGATTGGTTTTTGTTACCTTTGGTCTAATTTTTCTTCAGATGTTTTATCACTACTTTTGGCATGTTTGTTAGTTTGACGGTGGACATGATGTATTGAAGGGAAGCATTTTGCATTCCTTGCACACAACACTGTTTGCCACAAACACTCTTCGGTGAATGTAAAATTTAATTCCAGGATCTGAATGATTTTAAAAATATTTTTTAAAAACATTTAAAAGCAGCAAACATGCCCCCATAAATTTTAAGAATTACGGTGAGAGGACTTTCCTACCTCTTTGCAGCCAAAATATAATAGTTTGCAGTTAACTTATGATGATTTAAAATTGCAGATAACAAAACCACAAATAGAAGCCAAACCAGATAAGCTGGTTTATTGTCATTGCTCAAGGTGAGATAAAGGCAAAATCATTGAGCAATAAAAAACAAATAGTCCTTTCAATTTTCATTATCAACGGTGCTGTTCAGCTGACAGGGAAGCTAGAAGATATTTCTTCAACCTTAAGTACCTTACTAAGAATAAATCCTTTGGGAGCATGCAGTACTGTTCTGTAGGGTAACACCATGCTTGGGGATCTGAGCTGACTTAACATTCTTCAGTCACTCTGGAGAGTGGTATCAGCCAGTCCTACTGAGCCAAAAGCAACAGTCTGCAGTTTGGCTTCAGGTACAGATTGTGTGGCATACAAAGTCAATTTGTAAGGAAAGCATGAAAGAAATGGGTTAGACATGGTGTAAATAGATGTTCACAAATGAGGGATTGGAAGAGGGATTTAGAGTCTGTAGTGCAATTTAGGAATCAGGCCTTGATTTAGGAGTTACCTCCAGAAGGAGACAAGTTATTTTGAAAGGGTCATGGAGGTTTCCCTATTTCTAGCCTTAAAAGTATGTGAGCTGGGAAGAAAAAATTACTGAGGTATATCCTTAATTTTTATTAATGATTAACTGGAAGCATAAAAAATGGATGGAAGGGGAGAAAATAGGGATTTGGAAGGTATAGAATAAATAAGATTACATTTTTGAGAATTTCAGAACTTAAGGACTGCAACTCTCTCCCTGCTCTCAGAGGTGATCACCAAGAACAAATGGTTCCTTACACATGGCAAGAGAAGGTAAGATAGAAAATGTGGCCAGTGTAAATTAGCAGGATTCCCATCAGCTGATTTACAGCAGATATATTCCTGATACAGTAGCAGCTCCCAAAATGGAAATGTGGTATTTATTGGCTTGTTGAGTAGGTAGTCAATGTGTGTGCATTATTAACATATGAATGTTTCTTACTGTGGTATTCATTGAAATTCTGACACAACAAAAATCCTTTTAGTGCAAAGTACAATTTGGTACCAATATTAACTCACCTGCATTGAAGAGAAAAGCATAGAAAATGTGCAAAGGACACTCAACTTAAGAATTTGATTAATGTTTGAAAAAAAGCTACTTCCAAAGCCTCTCAATATTAGAAAAAATAATCCAGTTGTGGAGTATTGGAATTTAATAGATGGGTATGTAATATGTGGAATAGCATTTCCAGTGAGACTACTATACATCTCAGACACTAAACCATATCTACTATTGACTGTAAACTGATCTAAAGGGAAATCCTTTGCTAGAGGTGAATGCTACAGGACAGCAACTAAGACACAAAGGAGGTTATTAGAAGTTATTCAAGAAATTAACAGAATGTCTAAAAGCCTAAGGGACCTGCAGAAAATTTTGGTAGACTTTATTTTACCTTGAGGAAAGAAGGATATGAATATTTCAATTTGCATGAAACAACAACCCAAGATGGGATACTCTGAATTCTAAAAGTGGTAAGTAGTTGACTGGGGACACAATAATTTAAAATGTTTCTAGGAAATGGACGTTTTCCAGACAGTATATGTGAAGCAGAAGAAAAATGCATCTGGAAAATGCTTTGATTTTATTACATGGCTAAACAACCACTGAAGGAGTTGCTTGCAACCATGAAGACAGAATCCATCCACACCTGAGCTAGTCACTCTGGACTCACTGTAGGGTCAGTGGAGGCAAACAGGCTTGTTAGAACACAGTCCCCATTTCAAAGCATGTGTGTGGTCCAATAAACCCGTATATTTTTTTATGAAAGTCTGAAGTTAGAGGAAGTTAATCCAGTCATAGGCACCAATAATTCCCTAAGTGATTTGGCTTAGTGCAAGGAGTTTCAGAGGTTAACTCAGGCATCTGATTTTCAATGCACGAGATTGCTAGGCTCCCACAGCCAAAGCTGGAAAGACTGCATTGGTATTTACTCCAGTGTGCTTGTTCAGAGCACATGTGCATGGTTATATATGCACAAAACCAAGAAGTAGCACATATAGAGTTGCAGTTCTCTGGTAGGCCTGATACACACACAAAAATGAACATTTAACACTACCTTTGAAGGATGTTCTAGACTCTCCTGTGATAGTCAGTCATTGTCCAAAATTACTTTACTCACTGCAAGTGAGCCATAAAGCAACATTAAGACTACTCCAAGTCTGTTATGTTGCCTTGTTTGTGCCTGTGAGGCTGGAAATGAGAAGAAAAGACACTTTTGTGCCTGAACAGCCCATTGAACAAGCCTATGAAACTCCTCACCCTAGTTCAGTGTGGTCCTTCCTACATGTTTCTTAAAACTCGGTACATTAAAATTGATTTCTGCATCTCAGTGTATTCCACCAAGCCTGGCAGTGTGCATGTTGGTAAATCTGTATTCAACTCTCCTTGAAGCTTCTGTTTAGCTCCGCAAAAAAGGCACTTTGGCATACACCAAGATAACAAGATTTGTGGCAAACGGCAAGATGACAAGATTTGCAAGTATGTGAGATGCTGCACTTAATAAAAACAACAAAAGTCTGTGGCTGAGCAGAACAACGTGCTGGTGTTTTGACAGCTTAATGCTTTCATTTCCTCTTCAGTGTCTCAGTATTGTTGACACTACTGTGCTTTAAAGAAAAATGCCCACAGAAGAGGTTTATATTACAAGATTATTATTTACATGCTCAATGTCATCTATCAGATCTGTTTTCCCACCTGCTGGAACTGATTTAGGACCCAATACTCTCCATCCTTTTATCTCAGTGGGGCTGCATGGGAGCAAAGGAGCCACACATGGAGAGCAACCTGGAGGGAAAAGCTGTGCCCTTGTGAGTACACGTTCCAGCAGGGTGATCTGGATGTTGCATTGCAGCATCTGACTGCTAAGCTTTCCTGTACTTTCTATGTAGTGAATGGATGAATAGGATGATTGGAATACAGGGACATAATTTTTCCACATTCATGTCTGCAGTCCTAATTCCCTTGCTAAGAGGTTTAGGGCAATCTGTAAGTCTGCTCAATATTTCCAACCAAAAGATGAAGTAGTAATCAGAATTTCAATACAAGTGCTACAGTTTAATTGGTCTGGTCTGTATGTCTCAAGATGGTGGGAATTATTGCTTAATCCTCAGTACTAGTAGAAGGGAAGCAGACTCAATGGAGATTAAATGCAGTAGCCAATAAAAGTCATACTCTATGAAAATATTACAATTAGAAATGAAAGATAGCCTTCCAAGATAGCTTTCTTTGAGCTTTTACAAATGTTTAGACAGCCTAATCTAACCACAGATTTAGAACAGCTATTTTCAGTGAGACCCTTGTGAACTGTGCTGTGAGTTAGCATTCTTGGCCCAGGTTAGTAATGGAAAATATTTCTTATCTGATTTGGGTGTATTTATAAGTGAAAGACATGTAAAATGTATTTTGTCTTTTGAAACTTTTTTACTCACAAAAAACAGTGTTTGGAATGTATTAGAAAAATGGCCTGTGCACATTTATGTAATTGTCTTTGATGATACTCTGCAACTCTTTTATAAGCATTTTATGTATAAATAGCAACATATTTTACATATATAATCTAGGTTTATATAGCTATCTTTCTGCATTGCTATAAACAGTCTTCAATGTCTGGGACTACAGACAAAGCTCTGCATTTAACCATGAAGCCAGAAACTGACAGTCCAGCAACAGACCATAGGAGCTACATTTGCGTGTAATTTGAAATGATCTTTCATATCACAACATTGCAGTTTCCATCCATCCCTTTGAAAAGTGAAGAAAGGAAAAATTATCTCATATAGATTTCAGAAGTTCAATATTTTGGCAAACTGGTACTAGTGATGTGTAACTTAGAACTTTTAGAAAGGACATGAGAAAATAAATTCTCTAGTGAGTATATATGCCCTTTATTCAAAGTATACTGTCGATATATCCAAAATGTCAGTTACTTAATAAAAAGTTCTATTTGTTTGTTTGAAAAATGGAATTTAAGACTTAAATGGAGACAGAGTGATAGTGAAGACCTTGTGAGGCAGTCCTGTGCAGACAATGACAGGTAACTCATAAGAATGTAATATCTTCTTGGAATGGGACTATCCACTTTTTACAGACTCCTCTCCTTTGCATCATCTTTTGAATTTGAAATAAGTACTAGCTGTTTCTTACCCTTAATTCACAAAATCAGAGAATCAACTGTGTTGGAAAACACCTCTGAGATCTTCAAGTCCAATTTTGGGCCATCTTTTATATCCGATGTTTGAAAAAAATCTGGTTGCACACATATAGATTGAAAGAAGAGGGAAAATAGCCATCTTTCTTGGTAGAAACATTTTGGATCAACACTGAGAAAGTGTGAATGTGAATGTATTACAAAAAACAATTCTTATAGGGATTTTAAACTGATTTTAAGGGAAACATAAATATTTCTTAGCAAAATATTTTTCAGAAGTGTTTAGAAAGAACATACAGCTCAGTTCCTGTAAGTAATTTTCTTATTTATATGTCTGTTTCCAGGATCCTGATGACTCTCAACAAAAACTTGAACTTCATCATAGTGTATTAACTGATGGTGACCTCAGCTTGAGAACAAGGTACCACTGCCCTAATAATTGCAGTTTGAAGGACACTTCTTGGTAAGATTTAAGATGAGATTTGTTGACATTGTTGCCATAAGCCATAACTGTAGGTTCATCACCTTTCTGACATCTTGCAACCTTCAAAGTATAAATTTACAAACCTACTCTGAGAATTTTAGATCAAAAAGCTCCTAAATATTTCATAATGCTTCCGTTTTTTATCAAGTGGTCAATTTGTTCTTAATTTTCATGATACACATCAATCCTTCAACCTCTGCATTAATCATGAAGTTGCAGTCCTAAAGGGAACCTTCCCATTGACATCAGCAGGATTAGTTTCACCTGGACTGATCATTCCTTTTAAATCTCTTTTGCAATTCTAAAAATCCAACTAGACCAGAATAAAGTCTCTTTTCTCAGAAATAGAACAAAAGGACAATAATAGGCCTGTAGAAACACAGCCTGCAGATGAATTTGTCTTGTGTTTTACCTCCTTTTCCAGCCTTGGGCATCATTTGTGCAACTGTAATGAGGAGATAGTGTCTCTTTGGGGAAGCAAAGTAGACACTTTCAGTGACTATGTTTCTTGATGAATCTATATCATGGTTGAATCTTCTTATCCTCTGTCTCATCTGATCTTTTACTGTGTTCTGCTTTCTTTTATGCTGAGTGCTCTTTATTGTAGCAAGAACAATGGTGGGGTGGGATGTTATTCTGCCTGTGAAGTCCAGCTTGGAAGAAAGATTCCTAAGTAATTATTGAAATGTGTTTCCTGTATTTGCTTTTGTCCCTTAATAGCAGAAGACAATTAAAACCAGAGAAGTAAATGTTGCTTGTATCAAAGGCCATAGAAGATTCAGATCTGCACAAAACATTCCTAATATCATCCATTTTCTAAGCCACAAGTAGTTCCCTTGGACTATTAGTATAATGTTGCATAAGGGAAGAACAGGCCTCCTCCCTCAAGTCAAGACACTTTTGTCCAGATTGCTTCTATTAGCAGGTTGTTAGTCTGGGCTATGTAGCATTTGGCCAGACATCTCCTCTAAGCTCCATGTGATGTTACTGTAGCTTTAAGTAATAATTATTTCTTTTCATGAATTTTTAAACATTATTATCCTTAATTACTTACTACTTATTAGATCATAATTATGTATGTACTGTGCCCCAAGGCACAGCAGGAGACACTTTTGCATGTTCGAAGATGCAAAGCTTGCTTGAAGACTATCCTCAGGCTACAGCCTTGGAAAGTGATCTCTGGAATGATCTATTGCCAGGCCTATACTCAGATGTTGCTTTACAGTTGCTTTAACTGGAGCGATGCAAAACAGGACTGTGGAGCAAGGTAACTGAAATAGGGAAGAGAAGCAGAGATCCAGTACTTAAAACTTTGTCTCTTTTATATTTAACAATCTAGAGCTAACCTTTGTTCCCAGTCAATCATGAAATTAAAAAAAAAAAAAGATTAAAACTTGCTTATTAGATTAAAATCAGCTTTTTAGTGTCTTTTATGAAGCCTGAAAAGATTTTACAACATCTCCAGCTCTTTAAAATCTTGTACCTGTCAGATAAGGATTGCTCTTACTACTCAAGAATTTCTGTCAAAGTGAAGGCATCAGACAAGCAAGAGTTGAAGATTTAGGTGCAGAGCATGTTTTGCAGGTTTTTTTTCAGTGTTTTAAAATGTGTTGAAATTTTAATAACTGCTACTGTTTTCTAACTTGTTACAGCAGTACTCTATTCCCAGAGGGCTTTTAGTTAACTACGGTTTAAAGTCCTTTGGACTCATGTTTGCCTGGTTTTTTTTTGTTTTAGTTTTGGTTTTGGGGTGTTTTTTTAAATGTTTTTGGTTTTTTTGTTTTGGTTTGGGGTTGTTTTTTTTGTTTGTTTTATTTCTTGCTTTAAATAAATAACTGCTATTTCAGTATCTAAATAGTGTTCACTTTTTATATTGGAAATTTTTCTATAAAATTTCTCCACTGCATTTAAAGAATAACGTAGCAATTGATATGAACTTAAGAGTGAACTTAATAGTATCTCACTATTTTACTTGGTCATTGTCTTTTTCCTCTTGTTTTAAACAGCATAGATTTGCTTGCTATTTCCTGAACCTAGAGGATTTTGTTGTGAATATCCTGGTCAAAAGATAGTGCTAGAGGCTTAAGTTCATGGTATATTCATCAAATACTGACAACAGAGTAATTCCCAGATGGATAAGGAGGTCTCTCAGAGCTGTTGTGACATTATACAATACTTTGATTCAAACCTTAAGGTTTATATGGCCAAGCAAACTCCTCTACTCTACACCACCACAACTGGTGGGTGATCCATCAGGCTTTCTGTGTTATCTGAACACAGTTGCAGAACCCTACACTTGGGAGCAGATGGGGGGAACAGCAGGCAGCAGTCTCATCCATAAAACACCTTTACATTGGATGTGACACCAACGGGCTCAGAGACAAATGAATACCAGGGCACTCTCTGGGCTGCTTCAGGATTCCTCCTGCTCTTTGAGAAGCCTCAATGGCAGCTGGTCTTCTGAACTGATGTCTGCAGTGGATGGGCATTAGAGAGAAATGGATAATTTCACACAGGTGACTGACCAGACGATGGTGAATCTGAAATCTTCATTTGATCTTGCATGGAGGCTATCAGAGCTGGAGCAGCACTAACAAGTTGGGGATGAAATCTCTGTAAAGGAGTCAGTTAGCCAGGCCATCTTTTATTTTGTCTTCAATAGGAAATATAGGGTGAAGTTGACAAACTGTGTTTATGCTTATACATTATTGATAGCAATAGGATGTAATAAAAATAGGAAATGGGATTTCTTGTGAAAACATGGAAATGCTTTTGTGTTTTAAGTGTCGAAAAAGAGCTAGAGGTGAACTTTGAGATATACATATTTTACAGTGTCAATTTACTTATCTAAACATTCAAGAGAGAGATCATTAATTTTCCCCTGGTGATGTCAGGGAGCTGATTTATCTTTTTATTGGCCTGGTGTTTCTGAATGTTAAAGCAGCAAAACCAAATGTAAACAATAAAAATTTCATCCTCAAACTTCAAGTTGTACCAGATGAGTTTTATTTTCATATTACTGAGCTGTTATTACTCTAAAGTGTCCTCAAATAGGTTCTGAACTTAACGTCAGGGCTTTGCTGTGATTGTAAACTAGTGTGTGCACACTCTTGGGGTGCTCCCTGCAAGGAGAATTAGAACACTGTATTTTTTCTCTGACCTCTGCTATAAGGTTATATATTGCTCCAAGGATGTTGCTTCAGGATGCTACAGAAGTAAGTAAGGAAATCACCTGTAGAAAATAAATGTATAAATCCCTCTGTTATCATTCTCTTGCTGTCCTACTTCCCACAAGGTGGTTTCAGTTTTCCTCAGACTTGTAGCTAAATTTTCTCCCTTTGAACCTTTTAGCTTCTATTTCTCTGCCTATTTTCTCTGATGTGTTAGTTACCTTTATTTGTGAAAAGGCCTATATGGGTAGCAGGAGTCTCAGTTTGGGAGAAAATGCTGGGTGAAAGCAGTTGTTCCAAAGACTTTTTACTCCTGAAATTTCCTGCAAAAAACTGCTTTGTTTTCAGTCAAGACAAGAAGAATCAGGGAGAGTGAACATACATATCTTTAAGCTATCTTGTGTTTCTGGCCTTGGAGTTGTTGCTGGCCTTGAGGGGCAGGATGTTTTCACAGTATACTCTGGTCATACCCACTGCATCAAGAATCTGGGACACAGGCACCCCCCAGGGGCGTTGTCTCCTCATATTTCAAGGCCTCATGTCCCTGATAGGACATAGAACTAGGAAGCAAGAAAGGTCTGAGGCTGGAACTTGAGGTAGTCTGTATTGCTTTCAACCAAGGACTTTTTTTAAGCAGACTGGATATGATTAAAATGTCCAGAAAAAGGCCAAAAGCTAATTTACATTTTAGGTAAATACATTTGACTGGGAAACTATTTATATTTTCCTGTTCTGATAGACTAAGTTATGCCTACAGTTCCACCAGCTGCTTATGTTGGCAGATTCCAATCTGGTATCTGAAGTGCAAAGATGAAATTAATCTTGCATTTTCTACTTCTGTCTCAAAGTCTGCCTATCTCAAAAAAGTGTCATGATGAGTTGGGTGAAGCTCTCCGGGTGCACTTGAAGGTGATCATGTGGTAAGGACTGCTTCAGAAAAAGAATTCTTGCACAAATTCAGCTTTAACTAACCAGGCTTGTAACATATATTTGCTTCTTGACCTCTGAGAGTGCAACAATCACTAGAATAAATGAGTGTTTTCTCATGTAACAGATGCTATTTTCATCATTATAAGTCTGTGTCAGATCTCCCTGGTGTCTTATAGACGCTCTTCTGTCACCATCCACCCTACAGGCACTTGAATTATATTGCTGCAAGACTCTACTGAATGAGAAGAAAGTAAATGTTTGAAGTACAAGCTGTACTGTTGCTCTTCCACATGGAATTCGCTCAAGACATTACCAGAGTCTGCAAGTTGAAGGATGTTGATGTCACCTGGAGTCACATCCTTCTCTTTAGAAATTCTGGGCTTGATGTGCATAATGCAACGAATGTCTATTCAGTTACACAGGTTGGTGCAAGCTGCATATACCCTTAAGTACCAGGATAATTTAGCAACAGTGCCATGTGTGCTGGAGAAAATGAGAATGTAATATTATTTTCTTCCTTACAAGAACCCGTGATTTCACCTGTTTTGCTCGCAACACACTCAGGATTCAGCAGTCTGGATACTCACTGTAGTGAGTAACTGCTTTGCAGTTACACTTCCCTTTCGGTCTGTACAGCAGCAGAGGATGAAGCCTCAGACTGAATGTAGCCATTGAACTGTTGATGTTGAATCCATCCTCTTGGCAACTTCTTCCTTCCTCGGCTTTGTGAACTGTTTCAGACACCTGACTTGAACAGGTAGCGATCCTCAGACATACCTAAACACCAGCCAGTGTTTCACAGTCAGTCTGGAGGCAAGGGTCTGGCTGCAGTCAATGATAGATATGAGGGCTCAGAGCTCACCTGAGCTCCCTGCTCAGAGCTCCCCCTCTCCCTTCTCCCCTCTCCTCTTTTTGTCCTATTCCCTCCCTTCCCACTTTTTTCTTTCCCTTCTCCTTAATTGTGAGACCTCTTTTATCTTTCTGTTCAGCTTGCCTCACTTCTCTGTAGAAAGAAGTGAGAACTTATAAAAGTCACAAGTGGAATAAATGCTTGTGAATGCTATTACATGCCTCTGTAATTAAATTTTGATTATTGTTTCAGTTGTGCCCTCATTAACAGTTATGTAAACACAGATGGATGTGAAGACAAGCAGACACAGAGCTCCCATTATTGTAGATAAATATGAATTACAGGAATCCAGAGAGAGGTCTTGTTCCCTGGATCAGAGGTCCTGCTGGTTAGACTTCTAACTTAGAAGTTGGAGTTACACAGACACAATGTTAGCACTGAAACAAAAGTAACACAAATTTCTTCATACTTGGGCTAGCTAAAGCTGTTGCTCAGCACAGCAGCCATCCCCAGGGTGGTCTTCCATCTTTCCATGCATTAAACATTACAAATGTGATCTAGAGAAGGGTAACAAGGCAGCTGTGCTCTTCATGAAGTTGGGGCAGAACCTATTCAAAGACACTGCAATTCAAAGGTGTTTACATCTCTCAAAAGTTCAACCAACAATGTTTGTTTGTGATTTTTATCTGCCTTTTGCTGACAGCACTCCATTAACAACCGTGTCCCTGCTCCGAGCGGGGCTCCAGTGTGGGCTGGCGCAGAACTGAGCCGGTGGATGCTGTGGTTCGTATTTGCTAAAGCTGAGAGTATGCCTGCCCTTCAGCCACGGGTGTGCTGGTAGCTTGTGCAGACATTCCCTACTGAACTTTCAGCCAGCTGGATGAAGGTATGGATAGCAGTTTAGCCGCCGCAGCCTGGAGCACACCAGAGGCACAGCACCCAGTGGGATTTCCCCACTTCTGCGGCAGATTTTACAGACTGCTCTGAGCACTAAGTTTGCTGCAGCAAGCAGACAATTACGTGATCTAATTTAAGTGTAGCTAAAGCGTAACCTGAGGAGATGAAGAGGCGTTCTGGGTGTTTGAGGGAGGGCTTGGAGCCTCCCCCATCGCTCTGCTAGCCCAGCTACGGCAGAGTCTTCTCGTGCTCTGAATCTGAGATCCTGTGGATAGGATTTTGCATATTTTTTCATAAATTTTATCAATCCAGCTTAGCATCAGTGTGATGTTGTGAACATTCTGCTATTTGGCAGAAATTTGTGATGCCAGTAGCCATTATACTAAACACTGCTTTATTTAAAAAAATGTTTGTAGTTTAATAATTAATTAATTTAATGTGTACTCAGTGATTTCTGATTGTCATATAACTGCTGTCACGAGTGTCTTATTAAATCTGTTAGATTTTTTTTTTTGCAAAATTTGATAAACTGTCACAATTTTTCTTCTTCTATATTGTTTTTAATAAAAAGAAGTTCATCTGTGTGTACAGTACTTAGAGGGAATGTACAGATCTGCTTGTAGAATCATCTTATAAACACATAATGACCTTCATTGGGAATAATGTTATTATCCTGAACATTGTGCCTCATGCTGAAACTTCTAATATTGTGGAGTTGCCAAGTGTGAAGTAGCTGGTGAAACAATACTTTATTTGAAGTAAAGGCAATGAACTGCCTTTATTGACCTCCAATTTTAACTTTGCAATCTAAGACTGACCAATTAAATTGGAGTTTATTTAGGTTGTATCTTCACAAACTTTCTGTGATCTGAGTAGTCCTATTTATTCATGGCTAATGGTTGTAGATAAATAGTTTTAAACTTTTAATCCATATTGTTTATCCATTTGAGACATCAGTGCTGATCAATATTTGAAACAGACTTAACTAAACTACATTTTTAAGCTCTTCTTGAAAAGAGTTGACTCACTGCTACAATAATCTATTAGCTGCTCCCCCAAGGGTGGAATACATGTTTGAAATCTCAGTTCATGATGCAGTATTTAGCCTTGTTGATGCCAATGGAGCTGATTATTTAGCTATAAAAGTAGAGTAATGTAAATGGTTGCATAGATTTTAAGTACTTTTTTATACAATGCTAGATTTTAAAAGGAATACAAAACTGAGCCCTCCACAGAACTGAGAAAGTGGTAATACAATAGCTAACTGAGATAAGAAACTAGAATGTGTGTATTGTTAACTTGTGTTCATAAATTAAATGGAAACAGTGGTGTCTGCTCAGACAGCAGGTCTGTTCACTGCCGTTGCAGGCAGTCTGCAATATAATCACAACATACTTCCCAGTTTCGAGCTCCAATGCAAACATATTTAAACTGTTCTCAAGTTAGGGGGGAAAATCATAGGAAAGATGTGTCAGGAGCAGGGGTCAGGTGATGCTGCAAGGAGCATTGATTTGTATCCTGAACTGGAAGTGTGCGACAAGAGTATAGGGAAAGGGACGGGCACAGCAATACAGATGGTTAAAATGCTGCTTCCCAAAAATTCATGATCAGTTGCTCTGCTGTCCTATCAGCTGGTTTCTCTTGCTTTGCCTTTGCTTTCAGTAACAACTTTGAGCCACATTTAAAGTCCTCTGCAGTTAACAAAAGGGTTTTTTCCTTCTTTACTAGTCTTTGTGTTTGATTCCTAAGAGAGAGACTAGGTATTTTTTGTCTTCTGCCTGCAGCATCTAACTTGATCTTGCATATCAGCAAGTATATCAAACAAGTTTGATTCAATGCCTGAGGGTCAGTGCAGTATTCCTGCCAAAAGGCCACTGAAGCCAGAGGTGGGTGACCTTTTCTGATGAATGGTTTGCTTTGAGATAGATGCAGGTTTGGTCTTTCCGAATGTATTTGTAATTCAGACCTGAATTTGGTAAGTAACAGTGATGAGCTAAAACACACACAAAATATTAGTGAGGAGTTTCCCTCCAACATTTCCAGAACAAACAGCCTTGACTTTCTAGTGCTAGATTGCTCAGAGTCCCTTAGGTGCAGTTCGTGGGCATTTGGCATCAGCCCTCCAAGGGAACAGAGCAGCTCATCCCTGAGCTGGGCTGGAGACGGGCTGTGTGAGGATCCCACTCACCAGGCTTTAAGGCACGAGGGCACTTAGTGCTTATTGACTCTTCTCTTCTGCGAGTCTGGGTGTGTGATACCCATAAATGAGAGATGAGTATGTCCAGGCACTCCCTCCAGTTAACTGCAGGTCGATAGAAGGTTATTTCCATGCAGTCCTGAGATTATAGGGGTTATTTTTGGTTTGATCCCTTATGCGGAAGCTGTGCATCCGAGGCTAAGGCACATTCATTTCTTTCAGCAGGCTTTCAGATCCTGCAAGGAGATGAATATTAGCATCACAAGGGAAACATAGAAATTAAATGAGATGAAGGTGACCATACATTAGGTAACACCTTAATTTAAAAATATTAATTAAATAATTAAAGTATTTTAATGGTAAACTACAGCACAGACAGAGGATGACCCTTGTAGTGTGGGGCCTGCAAAACTGTGTGAATATCGCTGGCAGCCTGAGTACAAGGAAGGTCTGAGGGCGAGCAGCAGGTACACAGATAGAGCAACTTCTTCACACCCATTTCCAAGAGGTGAAATTTCTGCTGTCTTTGTACAAACCAGCATAGGATGAGCAACGGAGGAAGCAAAAAAAAAGAGAAACAGATTGCTTTCACAAAACAAGTGGCAAAAGACAAAGATAAAAAATAATACAGTTACATGACAACAGCTGGAAAGACTGAATTAAAATAATTTTCTCTCTAATGTCCATCCGTAATGAATATTTCAGAAGAAATTATTCAAGCTAATGATAGGTACAGAAGCATGACTTGTATTTAAGAGGACACTGCTTGAACATCAGAGGTAGGAAACCAGGGCTTTGAAGTATTAGGTACATGACTATTTTATGTTAACAACAGCAGAGTCTGATTCTACAAATACATATAAGACTGGAACTACTCTCCTGAACACAATATATTATGAATACAACAATGTAGGTTTAACATGCATAATTATCAGAGCCTTTGTCTATGTTATAATCTGAAATGTTATAACTCAGGTTTTAAATCTCCATTTTAAACTGTGGAAATATACAGAGAAAATCCATGCTTATCTTGGGACAGAAATTATGATTGTGTTTTATTGCAATAAAAATAAAATTTGTCCTTTTATATCTGTAGCTTCATGAGCTTTCTTTTAAAAAATCAAAATCTCGTTTGTTGTTGAAGATAGTTCTTAAATTTCCTTTTAAAAATCTACTCAGAAAACCCTATAACACATAAAATAGTACACACTAAAAAAATCTCAGTCTTTCTCTTTTCCTTATCCTCCCTCCTTTTTTTCTATTTTTTTTTTTTTAAAGAAGTAACTTAAAATATGTGTGCAGTGTAAGAACGTGTGCTGAAGTTTCATGTTTCAGGTAATCTTCTTTAAAATAATGGGAGTCTAGATTGCATCAGTTAGTTTAAAAACTGCTGTGCTATTGGCAGGAAGAAAATGGGATTAGAGCCAAAATTTGCCTGTGTTACTGCCAAAGTCTGTATCAGATTTAAGACACATGCTTCTGCAAGCTTCCATAAGGTTGTGAAAAAAGTTTTAATACAGAGTTGGATTACAGCTCTCGGCTCAAAACACGAGCCATTACACTACCATCTTAAAAGGCTGCTGTAACACGGGGCACAGAATCGAGCAGATTTCTTACATTTTCTGGACCACAGATGGATTTTGAACGCCTCTTTGTGTCTTGATGGAAGATATATTAACAACTTCATTAACTGGAATCCATACCTGATCACTTCTGAGTGTGTATGTGTAAACATACAGATATATATCTATTTAAAAGCTTATCATGATTTTATTTCAAGTGTATCTAAAATCTAATCTCAGAAATGACATTTTTTAGATGAACTTACAATTATTTTGAGCAGCAAAGAGACAGATATTTACTCTCAGATGTTGGAATCCTTTGTGAGTTTATAACAAATTCTGGAAGCTTTTCTTTTTTGTACCGGTGATAGAGAAATGCATTTTGAAATAGACACCTCTGGCTGTAGGACAACAACTGTGTAGTAACCTGTGGATTTTAAATATCAGAATGTACAAACCGTGGGCAACTGTGAATATTTTCATAGTTTCTTTTCTACATCTGCTGCAAGGATCTGACTATGAGAATGGATCTGTGAAGGTAGGTGATCTTTATTTACCGTAATTCTTAGTTATCCAAATTACCTATATGTGCAAGGTGGTGGGTTTGTTGATCTTTTGGTACTCAGTTGTTGGGGTTTATTTTGGTGATAGTTTAGTTGCAGAGATGTTTAGCAGCCATGGAGGAAAATGAATCTATAAAAAGTTAAATCCATATTCCCTGTTTAGTATTTTATTACTTTTTTACTAGCTATGAAATACTAGCTTGTTCTTAAGTTAAAATTTTAGTGTCATGCAAAATAAAAACAAAATCTGAAAAAAATGTGAGTCAGAGCATTTAGAATACTTTTTAAATACACTTTTTTTGTCAGGTATTTATAATCGCAGGAATTAATATCCTGGTATTGAAATTTTCCCTCTAAAAACACGTGTTCATCAGCTGTTCACTTGTTTGCCAGAAATCAGAGAAATGTTTTTCTTTTGCTTCATTAGGAGATGTTATACAGGACTTTAAAATAAACAGCAACTATTATAATAGAGCACTTTGCCTGGAAATTGACCTTTCTTCTGAATATAATACATGCAACAAAATTTCAGCTGAAGCCTCACCTTAAGAGTAGGATTTTTCAGATCTGATTTTCTGAGGCAAAGTGAGAATATCCAGGACAATAATTTAGAAAAATCAGAACAAAAACTGGAACGAGTTTCTACATGTGCAGTCTGTCCAAAAATGATTAATTCAGTGTGTGGTCCAGAACAAATTATTTGTTTTTCACCAGCAGAGCAAAACAAGATAATATTTTTGTTTTCACTTCAGAAAACCTCCTGCTTGTGAGAGATGACCACACACTAGTCTGTGAACCGCGCTGCATTCTGACCTGTGCTTTAGAAAGAAACATTAAGTTATGTGTGTAATTGCAGACCACTGTTGCCAGTAAGTTAGCAGTGGTGAGCGATGTGTGCCTCAGGATAACTGGTGAACAAGCCCCTTCCCTGCTCACCTTTCACAGGCTTTTAATTTACAACCTCAGCAATCGGTTCTTTGAAGACATTAGGACCAGAGTGATCAGTCTTGAATACATTACCTTTGAGCACTGCATGACAAATCACTGGTTTCCTACATGTAGGAATCACTTTAAACCAGAAAGTACTTTTTACTGCAGAATAATAACCATTGTATAATTGGTGATAATTCTGTCCTCATATGGGATGCAAGTTTATTCAGCATAATATTAAATCCACTAAGAAGTCCTTTAATTACATTTTGAAACCATATCTACTTTGCCTAGAGTAAATGCAAGAGCTCTTCTTGCTCATTTAAACTGTTTTATAGTTTATTCAATGTGGTAGGATTGTCTAACCAACGTATGTACACGTTACAGTTTTCACTGAAATTTGGCTACAACTCTCAAGCAGCCAGCTTAGCCATAGGGTACTGTACTTAATAACAATTCATTGATAGTTTCCAAAACTATCCTAAAGGAATCTTACAGATCACACTAAGGAGGTCTGTGTTTCACATGCATTTCCTGCTGATTGCCTCAAGGAAAAGACTGGCTTTCTGCTTGTTCTGGCTCTTTTGGTGTAGGCAGAGATATTTGGCTAAACTGTTGATTATTTTTCCTTTAATATTTTACGAAGGATGTTAGATTTTTGTGTTGTTTTCTCATGTATGACCTGTGAGCTTCTCTGTGTGTACATATGTGGGTATACACCACAAAAAATCCTTCATGTTACAGTGTTGGATGGTACACAGGATTAAGCCTATTCTTACCATTTGCACCTCAAATTGAATTTGCAGAATGCAGAAATGACGTATTGCATTCACCTGCCACGCCTTATTTTTTCCAAGCTCTTTAAGATCAAAAGCAATATAGCTCGAACAAAACCCATGAAGTCAGGATGCAGGTAATACACAACTAATGAGACCTAGGAAGGGTTAAGCCCAAGGAACCTGCTTTCCCCTGTTATATGAGTCCAAGTAGTTGAGCTCTGCCCAGGACACCTGAAGTTTTAAACTTGTTGATGCTTTAAACCATAACGGTGGTGTCGGTGTGATATCATGCGATAAGAGTTTCAGAACGTAAATACTCTCTTATTCCCTTTCCTCAAATATCCTGATTAAAGATGTGACTGTCAAAAAGCTTAAGTGCAAGCTGCTGTGATTCAGCAAGTACCTCCATGGTGCTTGGCTTTTCCTAACCCTTCATAAACACCATCCTCTTTTGGGCACAGAAATCCCTTTTCCCCAGCATGTGCATCTGTTCCTTGCCTGTTAAGCCCAGCTCCTCCTTCCTCTCTTCCTATTCCTGACCTGTTCTACTCCCAGCATTTGACTTTTGTTCCCTCACCTCCAGGACTGGGAGTCTCAGTTTCCCCATTGGTGTCTTGTTTGTGCTCTCCTAGTGCTGTCCTCCTTCTCACTTGCTTCTTTCTGGATGGGGATGTCCTGTTTCTCTCTCAGAACATCAGGAGTTCTGTCCAAGTTCCTCAGAGAGAGCTTTAATGTACCCTTCTGCTTTCCAGCCATGTCTAACCATGGTCCCTTCTTCCCTTCTCCATCTGCAGCTTCTCGCTTTGTCTCTGTGTTTGTAACTTCCTGGCTTTCCTTTTCCTGACCAATTTCTAGTTCTGGTCTCCAAGGACACACTCAGCCTGCTTGGCCAGGTCTTACCCTCTTCCATTAGTATTCATCTCGTTCCCCTTCCATAGGCAAATCCAGCAGCTTCCCTTCCCTGGTTGCTTCCCACCTTGTGGCTTGAGAAAGAGGAAGGGCAGGTTCTGTGCTTTCAGCTCCATGGACTAGGCCTGCAGTGGCCTGCATCCATGTCCTGCCCCATTCCCAAACGGACTGCAGTCAGCATAGAACCTGTTTGCTGTAAAGCCCTGGCAGGTCTCTGCTGCTGCTCTTGGAGGCTGGATGGATTTTTTCAGGGATAGCAGTAGACACATCTGGGCCAAGAAATGTTGTTCAGGTGTCAAAACTTCACATCTGTGATCCACAGCAGGGAAACACCAGATGTTCACAAAGAGGAAACTGACAGAAAATTTTTTTGCACACATAAAAAGAGGAGCTTCGTTCTCATCTGAGGTCAAACCATTTTGACAGAGAAAGCAAAAAAATTATTAAAATCATTTTGAGGCAGACATCTGGCATGGAAAGTTTCAGCCTGAACACTGAATGTCTGGTGGTATGAGGCACAACTGGAGAACAGGCTCTTGATGGGAAGCAGTGGGCAGCCTCAAACAGGGGCAGCACAGCCATGTAGGTGTCCGGCAGGACTCAGCTCTTGACCTGAGCTGATGTCAAGGCTGGCTGTCATCTTTCTCCCTCACACCCCAGTGGCTTGGTTCAGGGTGCCAACCTGACATACAAAGTCCTCATGGAACAGATGGAACAGTCAGATTTCCACATGGGTTTTCTTTTTTTTTTTAATCTATTTTTTTTTTCGATCAGGAAATGCTTTAAAAATTCCGTGTTGAAGCTTTGCCCCGACAGTGTCTTACATTTTGGAACCCCTAGTCTAGAGAACTGCAAACTTCACTGTCTCTGTTCCTGTCTCTCCCCCACGCATTTTTCTTCTCCTAGAGAAATGACAGACATAGGCTACTTTTTCCATAATTTTAAAATTAGATGCAAAGAGTTATGTCCTATATTCATCAGAGCTGAGGCAAATTTTTTTGCCAAGAAAAGCCAACAATTCATCAGAGATGTTTCTGCCTTCCAACACTAAAACTGCTTCTCTAATGAGGCTGCAAGGTCTTGATCTGTGAGAATTTGAGTCTCATTGCTCCCCTGCCCAATTCTGTTCCTTTATATCATTAATAAAGTGTTGGGGGGAAGGCAAGAGAAAGGGACAACTGGTCACGCCCAAGTTAAACAGACTCACAGCCTTTTCTGCCTTTTGCAGAAATCTTCTCCCCATGGCAAACCCTGTTTTGGTTTGTTAGAGAGAAATCCACAGTGGATAAGCCTGAGGAGTGTCAGTGAGCTGTAAATCTGCTTTCTGATCAAAAGACTAAGGGGTTAGACGTGCTCAGTTGGGAGGTAAACATGGCTGTTCTCTGGTATGTGCACTCCTTTCCTACAGCTAAATCTTTTTTTACTTCTGCACTAAAGATTGATACAGCCTTGAGTGGTTGTTTTTGCTCAAACACAACTTCTTAGATTCAAGTCTCATATTGTCACTGGGGGCAGGACAGAGGGGGAAGCCACTTTCCAAACTCAGCTGGTACATAGTCCTTCTCCACCGGTGAGAGTGAAGCAGCACTTCCCCAACATCCTGAGGCCCTGGACCACCTAAGTGGAGAATGCCTGGCCTTTGGGCAGGCATGGATATATTGGAGAGCAGAAGGAGTCAGGAAGTTCTTTATATCTCCCTTCCTAGAGCCAGCTGCAGTCTGTCTGTACAACTGAAACAGAGCTCTGTGAAGAAACCTGATCAACAGAGTTGGCTGTAAGCTTTTGTCTCTGTAATTACCACTGGCACTGTTTTTCAGATAGATCTACACAGCTCTCTAATAACTGCTTGCAAATGTTGCTCAGTTTCTAGAAAAGTTAGATTCTAACAAATCTTGTAACTCATAGGAACACTTCCTGAAAGGCAACTCCTGAAAGTACAGCAAACTGCTCAACTGCTAGAAAAAGCAACTGGAAAAGTAATCGGAAACAATTTCTCTGTTTAAACTAAGCTTTTCATCCTCAAATCCAGCATCCTTTCAAAGTCAGTAAACTCTTCTAAACAAGTATTATGAAATTGTGGTTTTCAAAAGTATTTTATTATCCCAGTTTTGCCACTGCTGCTTTTGATTCTCCGTGATTACCATCTCTGATAGGCATGATGAGCCAAAAATGTGTGAAAATGCACTTGTCACATTCCTGCAGAAATAATTGTTTGTGCTTTTCCTTCAGAAGTGAGAAGCTATCAGGGAGGTTGTGAGGAAAGCCATTTTGTTCTGACTTATCGGCTACTGCCTTGACAAGGTACACTGAAGGATAAGAGAACAATCCTGTATTGTTACTCTGCCACACAGCATCCGTCCTTGGCTCTTATCAATTTGGAAAGGGAACTACTAACATATTGCTGCTTTATCAAGAGCAGTTCTTGCTCATAAGAAGTAGCAAAAAAATCCCTCCCAGCTGCTGATCCTATCCAGTTTGTCTCAGCTAGAATTGTAATGTCTGAGAATAGAGCAGAGCTTGCAAAAGTACACCAGGCTGTGTAGATTAATCAGGTGCATAATTTGAGAAATCCATTATAATAGTCAGATGTTTGAAATTAAGACAGCACTAATTAAACTTTGCCATGAGTTGTGAATCACATCTGAAACTCTGTGAAACCAAGGGGAGGCAGGAAGGCAGGTTCAGAGGTCAGTGGGCCATCTTTGTGTTAATTTGTGGTCTGATGGTAACCAAAACAAGCCATCAGCTCAGGCTCAGCAAGTGTTGCTTGTTTCTGTTTTCCGCAGCTCACTAATGCTTTCTCCCTCACAGGCATTTGTGTCGTTTCTAACCACTGGTGTGGTGGTATCAATGCAGGCTCCCACAGGAGGCAAACAGAGAAACAGTCTGCCTGAATATAGGAAAAATTGGTGCAAATTCTGGCTTGCGACACTTCTACCATTGTATCTGCAAATTTCATTCTGATCAATATTGCCCCTTCTCCAGACATGATCTCACTTGTGTCTTATCTCCTGTGGACATCATATTGGTATTTGGGAAAAAGAAATAAGGTACAGTTGTTGTAGGTGATAACTCACTCATTCCCATTAAATACCTTAAATTTTATAGTTATCACTACAGTGGCATATGTGTTTCTTTTAGACCTTTCTCTCAGGGCAAGTCCAGTTACTAAACTGGTCTTTGCTGTTTCGTGGGCTTGGTTTTGAGATGTAGTTCCAAAATGACTGTATTGATCAGCTTTGCTGGGGGAAAAAATGTCCTGAAACATTCTGCTGCAGGGAAGCAAATCTGATACAACCACTTTCCTACAGCAACCCTTATTCCTCAGAAATTTCTTATTCTTCTCACTATGTGCCATTCCTTTATCTACTTCTCTGTCTGCTTCCTACCTCACCAGCATGTTTTGCAAATTTTCATATATCTTGCTGGGATTTGAGGAATGGAAATAAAATGCTGAGTGCTCCCACTACAAATGCAGAGACTCCATGTGCCCATGGGAAGACGAAGCAGAATTTCCTTCTTTTTTTTTTTATGTCCTCGTGAAAACACAATATATGGGCTTCTGTATCAATAAATAGCAGAACAACTGTGCAGGCTATTTTAGTTTGCTTGCATTAGGAAAAATTCAGCTTCCTGAAGGCAGCTGCATATTTTTTACATTTTCCCCCCAAATGTGACTTAACATGTGTGACCATTCAGCTGGTGGTAGAACGCCATCTAGGGTCCTTGCTGCTTCTGCAGAGTCACGCTGAGTACAACCAACGTGCAGTTGGACGTGTGGGATTTGGCATTTCACTGTGGGCACCATATACATGGGTTTGGAAAGGGGTGACTGGCTTCCTTACTATCAGAATATCAGGATGGGTTTGTGTGAGCTAATGCTTTCAGATGGGAAGCACGCTGTTTTACTTTTGATAATTCATGGTCACTGACTGCAGCGTTGTCACTATGTGAGTGCAGTTGGGGAGGGAATTCTTTTTGAGTTATGTTGAATTGCAAAAAATTTCCATCATGTTACTATATCACATGAAACAGGCAAAACTTTTCACTTTAATTAGCAGTGTGACTAAGAAACTGCATTAGGATACTTTTCTGAATTGCTAGGGAAATATTACTTAAGAAAAATTACAATTCCAGGAAAATGTGTGCATGTGATTGGGGTAACATAAGTTCATTCAGTGTTGGCAATGGTTTTGCTTTGTGAAGTGACATTTTCAAACCCAGCTGTCCAATTGGCCAGTCACACTTCCAAAACATTTATTGAAGTGTCTTGGGGCAAACCCAGAAACCAATGAAAGCACTAACTGAAGGAACCTTCATCACATTAAAAAATATTTTCAAGTATTAAAAGAATACATAGTCATCTGATTTCAGCCAGGTCTCTGTTACTGAGACATTCCAAACTCTGTGTCCAAACCCCAGTGAGTTCCAAAGAATGGACAAATATCAAAAGAAAGTGACTACAGCCTGGACATGCTTTTTGTTAACAGATACAGTGTGCTGTTTTTGACACATGTGCCCATCATAGTGTTAGATCAGCACCTCACCTTGTGTTTAGTGAAGTGAGTGCTCCATAATACCTGTGCTCTGTATTGAGCATCACAGCTGCCTCAACACATTGCTGCAGTGCAAGACCATACAAACAAGCAAACAACTAGAGGCTCAGAAAATATACTATAAGAATCCCAAGGCTGTCAGTAGCATTTAGGATACTGGACATTTACCAGTTAACATACCAGACATTTATGACAAATCACCTGTGTTCTTTTACTTACCAAGCAAGGGACCTAAAGGTGAACTTTTAATGTAGATGACTAAGATTGAACAGGAAGAAACTCCATACCTTAGTACACCTACTCTTTTCTTCTGTCTACCAGTCCAGCATTACTGCCAACAAAACGATGTACAGTGAATGTTGTTGCCTTCAAAATCACAATCAGCTGCTGTGAGGATGTTTCCCACATGAGCCAAAAGACCTGTCTGTGGGAAGAAGTATTTGTTTAATGAGAATTGTAGTTGATACTCAAAATGTTTGCTGTCTTGAAAAAAACTCATTTTGGTGTAAAGATACAGCTGGCTAAAAGCATATAGTTGTAAGAGGTATTTTGAAAACATATTATCAGTCTCTGATTGCTTTGGACATGAAAAATTATATGAAATATTCTGAAATGTATGCTTTCACAAAATCATGTACAATTCTGACGTTTTCAATTATTTGCTTTGTATATTTTGGCTTATCAAAGACAGAATACAGAACCCAAAATGTCTCATCTCTAAGGATTTTGATAATGAAGCATGCTACTAAAGTGCAGGAACTCTGATTTGTTTGCTGTAGCACCACAAAAGATCTATTCTAGTTCAAAAGGCCATTCAAAATATAAAACAGCTGTTCTCTTGAAAGAGTACAACAGTTAATATGATTTATTTATGAAAACATATCATCTTCAGCTGAAGTTGAAGCTGTTTTATCACACCCTGACCATGAAGTTTAGGAAATGGGTAATTATGTCTCCAGTCTTCAGCAGAAGTACAACTGGAGCCCAACAATACATATTCTCAACAAAGGGAACCTGGAGGAAACTTTTTACCACATTGAACATTAGAGATGGAGAAGTGCAGAGCTTACTTCTCCTTCAGTTTTGGGTCTCAGTGAGATGATGTACTGACAAGGTTTTAGCAAACATTAGAGGCCCTCAAACATCACATCTGTATCAGTGAGAAGTGTGACAGTCTAAGATCAATGTCTCCCTGTCAGCCCCCTGTCACCTCATATAACACCTGATCAACTATTAGCTTTATCATTTTACATTCTTGCCAAACTCACAAGTAACATATCCATCAGTCTTGTAACTGTGATGATCAAATGAATATTCAGTCTGGACAAGGCAGTGCACTGAGAGAGCTGAAACTTTTTTAGAAGAAATTTGAGTATTTTTTCAAAACAGTTGCCATTTGAAGGTGGAATGAAGTACTGCATGCTTCTGAAATTTCATCCGTGCTTCTGATAATGATGACAAAGACTATAACCGCCACTTAAAAATCCCAGGACAAGCCCATCTGTTTCAGAGAACAGCATTAATAGGAAATCATAACATATAATTGTCTCCCTGTGGTCATGTTCACCATAATTAAAAATAGCTTATTTGTGCACTAATAATATGCAGTCATGCTTCCAGAGGGGATACAGTCAGGGATGAGACTTCATATATCAGAAGATCACAGCTGACAGGGAATCAAAATTATGATTTTACTGGAGCTGTTGAAAAGTAAACACTCCTCAGAAATGAAATACAATGGTGATGATAAAATTACTGCAAGCTAATATGTGTCAGACATGAGAGTTAGATGCCTCATGCTAGATGCTTATGGGGTGATGCAGTTACTTGTTGATAAGGCAGTAGGTCACTCCTCCAAGCCTCATGTTTTCAAGCTGCAGAAGATTCTCTCACTATTTTATTGCCTGTTATGCAACACCCCAAGGATACAAGATGCTGTATTATAGACAAAAAATTTTATTATAAAATTTGGCAATGATTGAGTCCTACTATCAAAAATCATGGCCCATCACTCTGAGCAATATTTTCTGTGTTTTCTTGATACTCCCTTTAGATGAATGCCTTCCTCTGTTTTCTCTTGTCTTTTACTTTGGTTGTAGACACTAGTTTAGGTATCATCTCTCTATTTGGTGTTTGTACCCGACTCCATACTCACAGGAGACATAATAATGCTAAAAATACTACTAATAATGATAAAAATCCTCAAAGGAGTTCTTATTGGAGGCTCCACATAAGCTCGTCATTTTCACCACGAAAATGTAGATCTTTGTGTTGGCCTCACAATGGCAGGAGTTGCTCTATTTTCCTGCCAAGAGAGAACAAAACTTTTCCATGGGAACTCCCTTCCAGTTTCCTGGCCACATCATCTTACAGTCTGTGTGCTGTGAGCCACAGCATGGCTGGGGTTTGAGACAGGGAATGGAGTGCTTTCCTCTGCCCAGCAGCTGGCTGGCCTTCAGCCAGTCCCAGGTCCTTCAGATCCTGGTGCAGTTGCACCTCCTGGATGGTTATGTTTGTGTACCTCATAAATTGCTTGTGCTTTGGATAAGGAGAGGGGATTTCATCTCATTTGACCTCAGCTGAGTGGGATTCAGGTCCCCTCACTACAGCTAAACTGGCAATCTGCTGATTCATTCTTCAGCATCAATGGAGAGGAAGAGGCATTTGGAGGCACAGTTTATTTAACAGGCTTTAGAATAAGATGAATGTTCACCCAGTGGACCTATTTTTCTCCATTAACTATAATAGGAATCTCAGATAACTAATTCATATTCAGGCAGGTGAAGAGAATCATAGAATCAGATTATTTTTTATTGTTGGTAATTGTGGGATGTCAGGGAACTGTAGGCACTCTATCTCCACAAGATGAGCCTGCAACTATAATCAGCTCATACACTTGTAAAAACACCTTGGGGAATGCATCACAGAAGAAAAGGAAGTTATTTTCAGATGTAGCATACATAGAAGCAAAGTTCCTTGGTATTTTCATGTGGTGATGAATCATCTACCTAGTATTTAAACTAGTCTGAGTCTAATTCTGAGATTAGCCTTCAGGCAGCAGTGGGACAGGGGGAATTCACCTTCTGGTTGTGTCAAGTCTTTGTCTTCCACATGACTTCTCTTGAACTGAATGCAGTTGCTACTGCTGCATAAAGCACACAATTGGCATAAAGGTTAAAAATGTCCTCACATGTTCCAGTACCCTTTGTTTGTGTTCAAGAGCCCTCACTTTGAGTTGAAACTTCCACCCCCTCAGATTGGTTAATTTTGAAAGATTTAGTCTAACCTTAGTTTAAACCTGTTTGGCCAAGTTTGTGATACAATGGCATTAATAGAATCATCGTTCTTTGTTATGCAGTTACAACCTGCTTCCACTGGCAAGATAAAGCTGTTACCTTCTTTTTATTGCTTAACCACTGAGAGGATAGATCATAAAACAGTGCAAGGTTATTGAGAGGTTCCTTAATCATTTGTCCTGGCTCCAGACACAGTGATAATGTTGAAAATTTCCATTGGTTTTTATGCAGCACGTGCCATGATAGTATCTGTGACCTTAATTCAGAAAACATTCCTTATTAGAAGAGCTCTTACACATGTTTAGCTTTAAGCAGAGGTTTATGTCCTACTGTGGAAAAAGATAGTGAGGTTGGGGCTTAAGCAAAATCATCATCCGTGTAAAGTTTTCAGGATGTATTTTGTAGGTCTGTGAGTGTGCTTGAGTACAGAGTGAAATGCAAGCAGGACTTTCCTCAGACTGAGCAAAATATGGACTTCAATCAACCTTTATTTTTGGCTTCTCTATTTTTGCACACAAAATATTATTCACTGTGCATACATTTTCTTAAATAAAAATATTGATAGCTTGTGACGGCCTTGAAAATAGAATCACAGAATCACAGAACTGTTAAGGTTGAAAAGACCTCTAAGATCAGTGCCTCCAACCACTAGCCCAGCACCCCCATGTTTTAAACCATATCCCCACATGCCATATCCACATGCCTTTTGAACACTTTCAGGGATGGTGATTCCACCACTTCTCTGGACAGCCTCTTCCAATGTTTTGTAACCCTTTCAGTGAAGAAATGTCTCCTAATATCCAAGCTAAACCTCTTCTGGTGCAACTTGAAGCCGTTTCCTCTTGTCCTATTGTTTGTTACTTGGGAAAGAGACCGACCCCCACCTTGTTACAACCTTACATGTATTAGCACTATAGGTCCTCAAATAAATTTAGGACCTTATTGGGCCATTTTTTTTTTACTATTGTATTCCACATTTTCCCTCTGTTGTTCAAAATATCTCCAGGAGATCCTGAAACACAGTATTAATGCAAAGACTATTTGTAAGAGCAGCACGTGCAAAAAAAGGGGTTCTGCAAAGGTGGGTTCTACTGGCTGTCTTGGACATCAGTTTGAGAAGAGTGTTTTCGCCTAGGCAAGAAATCTAGGAGCTTGTGAAGGATGGAGAAAAGGTTTAAACTGCTGAGCTGCAGGCTCTGATAGGAGATTGTCAATACTAATACTCAAGAAGGAGGCCAGTTTGAACAGTGCAGGCTGTGTACTGTGTGATGTACACTGTGTAATGCGTGGGATTGTGCATCTGTATGACATGTTGCATAAGCCAAATATTTGACTAGCATAAATCAGGGGGGTAACGAACTTGGTGTCTGATTTAAGTCAGTGTCCAAGATGGGAAAGGCCACTGAATGTATCACCATTTTTTCTCTTGTTCCTCTCCAATGCTAACTACTTTTATGGTTTTTCTGGCATCCAGGATTGCTGGGAATAAGATAGATAGCCCATTATGGTTTCTTTTGGAAGGACAAAGTTGTAATTATCCAAAAATCACAATGCTAACCCACGTTATCATTTCCTGATGATGTTCCTCATAGCCCAAATAGAGGAAAACAGATATTCCTCTTTGAGTTGAAGAATAATTTTGGAACATATGAGAGGTCAGTGTTTTGAAAAATATCCAACTTCATTTAATTATGAATCTCATTTATCTCTGTGTATGGGATCCATTTTTAGATAAGGCACTTAGAAAAATGACATTAAGAGCAGCAGCAAGCTGAGGAGATAAGAATGAACTCCTTAAATGTACTACTTTGATATTTGTTATCGATGAATTCTGCTCAGACATTTCTCTCAGGCAATAGCATTATGTCTTTGGTGGACTACAGGGTGTACATTTATGGGTACTGGAGGTTAGGACATTTGGAGCTTTCAAGTGATATGGCTCCATAGTTAATTAGTTCGTTTTGGGAGCATGCAAATGACATTGCCCTGGCCCTTTCCCACTGAATCCTTCTCTAATTTCTTTTTCTCTCCAGACTTAATGTACATTTTAAGCATTCTGGGGCCAGAGATCACAATTTTGCTGCCTATGTGTACCATGCCAAGTGCAGTGAAGTTCTGCTCCACATCTAGGATGCAACCATTACAACCAACTCCCACAGTGGTGGCAACTCACCCCAGCTGGCTACTAAAATCTGTGTCAATGTAAAGGGAAGTTGAATGAGGGCATGGAAGGGAAAACATGGATGTTCCTCTGCACCAGGAGGCTGAGCAGCTCAGCCTGAGGTAGGTTTCATTAGATGCCCACCTAGCAGAATATGGGGAGATAAGTAAAAATAAACAACATAAAAGCACAGTGGTATCCAAGCGGTACAAGATGATGAAAGCAGAGTGGAGAATTGGAGGGGAACCTGGAAGGAAGGACTGTAGTTATCAGAGAAAGACTAAAAAAGGGAGGTAGGGGTATCTGAAAAGTGAGAAACAGCATGTGCAGATGGCTACAGTCAGGAGACTCAGACATTTGGCAGTTCTGTTCCTCTTGGTTTTTGTGAGGAGCTGGATCTTCCAGAAATGTCAGAGAAATATTAGTTGGACATCTATGTATCTTTCCCCTACTCCGTGGCTGAGTCGGGAGCTCTCCTCCTCTTCAAATGCTGATTTTAACTGCTGTTCACTTGATATCATTATGAGAGGGGTAAAGTCCTAGTCACATGACATATAAGTTTTGGACTCTGTTGTACCTAACACCTTCCTCCAATTTCACATTTTGAAACGTTTATTCACATTTCTGTCCAAAGCTGCACTCTTCTAAGTGGGTCTTTACAGTCAGCCAGAGTATGTCTATATCTAACCAGGGCTTGAGTTTAAACTGCAGTATATGAAAGAATCCTCCACATCTGCATGGTGCTGACAGCCCTAAGACATTTCACTGATGGTATTATCTGAAACCATAAGAGGTTCTGTGTTTTCATTTGGTGCTGTCCTTTTCAGGATGACCAGAAATTATTACTTTGAGAAAATTTCATGACAACATGCTATTCTGTGCTGCTGTCCTGCAGGAAGAGGGTATGCAGCTGAAGCAATTCAGTCTGTAAGTCTGTGTCCTGCTGGTGGAGCTGATGCACCTTCTACACCTTTCATTTTTAAAGCTTTTAGTTTTGAATGCTTTTAAGTTGTTGATAGCCACCTCTGTGGTTAAAATGTATTAGGATGAGGGATATCTTTCTGGTTACTGAACAGTCTGCTGTGTGCTTTAACAAGTGTTTAGAAGAACATTTTCCGCCTAAGGAGACTTTTAAGCTGTGCCTTTTGTACCTGGACCTGTCTATCCCTCATCGGCCTTTTTAGCCACCAGCGCGTTTGTAGCAAGTGTGGGTAGAGCCCTTCCTATATCTTCATTGGTGAAGCTTAGCCATGACTGATGATGATGACTGACTGAGAAGAACATTTTAGATAAGAACATTGAAGTAGTCTCAAAAGAAACACACAAGGTGTTTTCACTGTTTCTATTTAGACACTTAGCAAGATTAAATCAAAATTAGGTTCTTCTCTTCAGATGTTTTATACCCCAGATGGTTATGTTGAGATGTATTTGACCAAAGATCTGCCATACTGATATCTCTTGTGATCTGGTGAGCCTGGCCTTGCTGGCCGCAAGACTTTCAATGTCATTTCAAATGAATCATGCTCTGAAAGTGTCTGTATTTCTCTGTCTTCACTACAGAGGGAGCTGAGAGCAACTAGTTCACAGACAAAATGTAAAAACGTACGACTACTTGAGATTCAGACGTCCCTTAAAAGCCAGTAGTGCCTTCAGCTCACCATCTTGCCTAGTGTCAGCAAAGCTCAGAGGCAGAGACCACACTTTATCTCAGTGCTTTTGTTGAGGGAAAGGGCATCAGGAAATTCTGTACTGGATAGGGAAACCTGTGAAGAAGTTATAATGTCAGCTATATGATCTGTTCCCTTCAAGAAGAAGTCAAATACAAGGAGGAATACAATTATTCTGGTGTTGTCATGGTAGGCAACAGGAGATCCCATGAAACTGCAGAGCTTGGATAGGTGTTAGGAAACATGAAGAGAGTAGGGGCAACAGATTCACTTCTGGGTTGAGTAGCCCAGGCAATGTTAAGCAGAGCTAGATCTGACAGAGAAGTGATAACTTCCAGGTCCAAGAGCTCTGTGTGAGTTTTGGACAATCATGGTTTAGTTAATCAGGATACATTTCTGACTGCAGTGGCAATTCTGTAATGAGCACTGCTCCTTCCACTTCCTTTGACCATACTCTCCAATTTGCAATATATGAAAAACAGTAAGAGAAGAAACAACCTCAATACACAGATAGGCTTTTTCAGTACCATTATGATGCATCAGTATCAGAGGTGGAGTTTTTAATTGCCAGAATTCAAATCCTGTTGTATAAAAATGACCACTACTAATGATCTTTTTATAAAATAGTACTCATGAAGGCTTAAAGTTAGTCAATTTCAGTGTACTCTGTCCACATTAAGGAATTTGTATATCTTTAAAAATATAAAAAAACCTTAAACCAGTACAAATTCTTGCTTTAGAGAAAACCAGATATCTTTGCTTACCATGAGGAGGCATGTCTATTTTTTCTGTACACTTTCATCTTAGGTTTAAAACTTATTTTGCTGGTATAAGAATCAGGACGTGGTTTAGTGGTGAACATGGTGGTAGTGCTGGGCTGACAGCTAGACTTGATGATCTTAGAGGTCTTTTCCAACCTTAAAAGTTCTATAATTCCATGATTAAGAAAACCTCTTGTTATATAAGTAAAAGAAATGGAAAAGCTAGTTGTTCCAAACTACTGACTCTTATAAGAAGTGCAGGGATATATCTTCTAAGTTACAGAATACCGTCATGTCATTTTACAGGTTCTCTCTATATTCAGTCTAGTTTAAAAGTCTTGGATGCTGATTCAGCTAGGACATATTTTTTACCACAAGGAGAGAGAGAAAAAAGTTAATGGTTAATAGAGTTCAGTTTTTATATCTTTGGTCCTATTACCATGCCAGTGCTAGTCCCACACTTGCATGTTTTGCAAGGTCAAGGAGACAGTTTGTGAATGAGAGTGAATGCAAGATGTGGTTCTTAGAACAAATAAGTTTTGACGCATTGACCTCGAGCTGAATTTCAGCTTTCCTGGATCAGCAAAACTCTGGGTATCTTGTTTGTAAAACTACCTTGAAATTCAGTTACTGGTGCTAAGTATTCACATTCCTTCTGAGCTATTTGTCCGTAAGTGTTGAGATGGGGTTTCCAGTTTTTACCACATATGAAATGTATGAGAAATCATTCACCTATGAAGCAGCCATCTCTATAATGAAACATGGCAGCTTGCTAGAGCACAATACAATGTTCTGTATGGGCATAAAAGAAGAGCAAATAAATTATTCTGAGTTAACTACACAGGGAATTTTAGGTCAGTGGAAGATAATTACCCAAAACCGAACTTGGCCTGTATGTACAGGCTAACATCTGTATCGTTGCAAAATAAATGCCACAGATGTTTTAATAACAAGTAACAGATGTGCTCAGTGCCTGGGTTTCAGATCTCATCTAAAAATCTTCCTCTTATAGGTGATGCTTTCCCCCACCTATTCCCCAGTCCTATACAGAGCACTTGGTTGCTACCACTTCAGACTGCTGTCTGCTACACACCTCGTCAACAGCCTCCTGTACTACAACTCTGCTTTTAAGAGCTGGCATTTTATTTATGACAGTTGGCACTGCAGACCTTTATTTGCAAGTCAAAAAATACAGTTCATTGTATGACCAGGGAGTACAGCTGAGAGAGCACCAGCCGAGCACAACACAGGCACTTACAAAGATAACCTCTTACTTGGGTTGGAGGCAATGTTTTCAGCAGATCTGGTGAGTCAGTGGAAATAAATACTCAGTGCCTTGATAAAGGCACAAACACAGATGTCAGAAAGCAGCAGCCAAAAGAAACCAGTATTGTTACGGGATGCTGTGCTATATTGTGTTAAGCTGGTATTTTTAAAGTGAATATCAACTTTAAACTGATGGGGTAGGTCTTCGTAGCAAGTTTTCTCCAGTAAGAGCAGAGAGTGGTCATGAACATTATGCAGCTGGGAAATGGAATGACTGAGTTAATGCTGCTGCACAGCTACAGCCCTGAGGCTGGACATGAGGCTGTGTTGGCTGACTTGGGCATGACTCAAGTGGTAGTCAGAATGGGAGAAAACAGATGCACTTTGTGGCACGTTGAATGTTGTGTTTGCCTGCCATGTGGATGGGTCCTTGTACTTAGTGCAGCTTCCAGCTGTATCACCTGACCCCGAAGTGGTGTCTCATGGCTGGAACCAGAGTTTTGGCATCTGAGGTGGCTTGTTGCAAAGGCACACGGTTTGGGCTCACCAGGTGAACTCATTCAGAGTGCCTATAGGGGTGACCTGGGATTCCTGCTGGCATGACAGGCCAGCTAAGGCACAGCAGTGATGTGATCACTGTCTACCAGGTTACCTGAGGACCAGGGGCACAGTAAAGTCTGCATTTCTCAAATAGCTCTGAGGGATGTGATGAAGAGGGTATATCCCCTTCCCATTTATATGGGCACAAGTCCTGCAGGTCAGTCTGGTGCTGCATACTGTTAAAGCCCTGGACATCTCTATGTGCAATTGTTTTCCCAGGTATTCTCAGATGTCCTCAGTAATGTGCTGTCTTTTGGTATAAGTGCTTCATATGCAGCACTGGGGACAAGCTGTAAAGTATTGGCTTTGTGACTTCCCCCTTTCCTTCCAGAGGACATCTCTGTCAGCATTGGAGCGATCAGAACAGCAGATTAGGAGAGCATCCAGCCTGGAAGAGCTGCTTCACATCACTCACTCTGAGGACTGGAAGCTGTGGAAATGCAGGCTAAAACTCAAGAGTCTGGCCAATTTAGACTCCCGCTCTGCATCACATCGCTCTACCAGATTTGCTGCTGCTTTCTATGATATCGACACACTGAAAGGTAGGTGCAGGTTTGTGGCCCAGTCTGATCTTTGCTTCAAGTCCCCTGATTCTTGTGCAGTAAGGTGTTAAGTACCAGGGGCTTTCTAGAACACACCCATACTGGAAACAATAGGGCATTAATGGGAAATGACTTTTTATAAAAAAATGTCAGACAACACTGAGTACACCACCCTGTTTTGTGGCTGAATCAGGCTTGTTGTTCTCTGTATACTCTCCAAAGGGAAGATGTACTATGCAGGGATTTGTCAGTCCACAAAAGGAGAAGAAATCAATGTGCAAAGGCTAGGTCAGAATGACTGGCAAAGGGCCTAGCCAGCAGCATTGTTCTACATCTCAAAATTTGCTTGCAGAAATGAATGAACTTTACTGCAGGCATAGAAACCTCTTTTTTATTAGGTGTGCTCTGATAAAAGGCACTGCATCAGCAGCAGTGTCTGGGTGGGAATTGAGAGAAAGAAGGTATTGTCCTAACCTCGATCTATTTGAGAAAGTCCTGAAGCAACCAAACAGCAATTGAAAGTGAAGAATCACAATCTACACCCCAATCTGGAACAAAAATGAATATTGTTCCTTATAGCCGAGAGACTTAAAAGGCACTACATGTTTATGGATGTAAAATAAAGCATCAATTACTATATTTTGGTCTAACAAATGGATATCCTACAGCAAATCTCCACTGTAGCCTAATGAAGGACATACTGAGCTAATCTTTTTGTTGTTTTTACCCTGAAGTGATACAATCGTATCACTTTCCTTTTGGGAAATCAGATATTGCTGATCCTGTTCCAATACCACTTTTACAACAACCCCAGCCAGATTCACACACTATTACTGAGCTAAATTATGTCTCAACAAAGGCCTTAAATTGCTTCTCTGAGCCACAGCACAGAAATGCATATACGAGTGCCAGTCTGAAGAGGGTTTTTGTATCACAGGCATGGTTTTAAACTTCTCATAGAAATTTCTTACAGAAAAAAAGGTAAATGAACTACACACCTGAAGAACAATTAAGATAACTTCAATGACAAACACTTTGTTTACATACATTTATAATTCTAGTCAGCAACATTAAAAATTCATAGAGTTATTATAAGTAGTAGCCAGTGTCAAATGCTGTAATTCTCTATTAATACTACAGAATTCTCTATAATTCTCAGTATTGCTTATTCAGTAAGCACCAGCATTTCTGCAAAATTAAAATATTCCTTTTGTCAAAACAGCATGACGACAGAGAATGTTATTCAAGCATTATTGAGGCAGGGCATATTGAAATGGGCATTTTTCAACAGCAGCATACTGTAACTTAATATTTATAATGTAAATAAGTATGTATTATTTATAGTGTAAATAATGTTGAGGTAATAAACTCAAAATGCCATTTAGTGTGCTGTCACTAATTTGAGATGGTCCCAGAGCTGGAGCACCTCTCCTGTGAAGACAGGCTAAGAGAATTGGGGCTGTCCAGCATGGATAAGAGAAGGCTAAATGGAGACCTAATTGCAGCCTTCTAGTACCTAAGGGGGATACAAGAAAGCTGGGGAGGGCCTTTTTCCAAGGGCATGTAGTGACAGGACAAGAGGGAATGGCTTTATGCTGAAAGAGGATGGTTTAGATTAGACGTTAGGAAGAAGTTCTTTACTGTGAGAGTGGTGAGGCACTGGAACAGGTTGCTCAGAGAAGCTGTGGATGCCCCACCCCTGGAAGTGTTCAAGACCAGGCTGGATGGAGCACTGAGCAGCCTGGTCTAGTGGAAGGTGTTCCTGTTCATGGCAGCAGGGTCGGAACTAGATGATCTTTAAGATTCCTTCCAAACCAAACCATTCTGTGGTTCTATAACTATAGTAATAGAGATACAATTTTCTGCTTGGATCAGCTATTAGGCTGCTTCCTACTTTCTCTTTGAAAGTCTTAACTGTAGACATCAGTTTTCTCATTTAAAGTCAATTCACTGAAATTCAAGTTAAAAAAAACCTATTGGGTCTTCATCTCCATTCTTCCATCCAAAGTGGAATTATCCCAGGGCGGAAACTACTTTCGTTCTAACATCTTAATAGGTTCAAGGTACTAAGGCTCCTTTAAAACAACCCAAGCCTATAAACATGTATTTCTTTCCCACACTCTTTCCAGTCATTAAACAGTGACCCTTTTGCCATGGGCATCTGTTTTGTTTTAATAAAGAATTTTGATGAGAAGGCTGGGTCAAGACTCATCATTGTTTCACTAGACTATCTTCCACAGCACTCTAAACTCCAGCAGGGCAAATTCCAGACTTTGTTCCTTCTTTCTAGAGCATTAACAATGAATTTACTGAAAGTTTGTGTCACTTCATCTAACCACAGCCTCCTTTGAGCAGCTCAGGTCGCTACGGGCTGCAGCATTTTGAAATTGGAGTCCATATCAGAGCCAAATTTCTCAGCAGCTTCCCTGTGCTTGCTCATACATCAGGGTGACCAGAGTGCTTCTGAACAAGATGTGACAACCACTTCTTTTGACTGCCCCTTGCTGTAACAGCTCTTCTGTGAAAGAAGTGGTTAATAAAGTTGAGAATGTGTGCCACAGGAAAGGTCATCACTGCTCACATCCATTGAAGTGACATCTGAAGTGATTACACGCACATACCTTAATGAGTTTGGAAAACACTATTTTCCATTTTAAGGCTAGGATTAGATTGTTATTTTGATAGACTAATATTACTCTAGAAAATTGTATTAAGTTCAATGATTCTTCTTGTAATTTATGCTGTAAAATCAGAATTTGGACCCCAAGCTCTTGTTTCCTGTACTCTTTTCATGACTAGAAAGGGGATTGAATCAACTCTGGGGAGGAACTGCAGGAATAAACAAAATAATTTAAATATACACAGTCAGTTGAAGAAAAAGTTAAAAAAAGGAAAGTCAGGTAGGAAAGAGAAAAATAAATGCTCATCTGAAGGCAAAGTATAACATGTAGGTTAAAAGTATTCCAGATTTTTTTTTTTTTTTAGAACTTCCATGTAAACTTAGCCACTGCTTTCACAATAGTAGGGAGGTGTACTGCACTGGAAGAGACAGCTTCTTTTTTTTAAATATTGTAGAGGTTGCCTTTGATCTTTCATAAACCTGAGGCAGGAGGGCAGATAGGAAAAATGTTTTTCATCATTTTCATCATTTTAAGAAGAACTTTAAGCATAAACATTGATGACTCTTGAGTAGTTCCATAATTTGAATCAGGTAAGCAAAAGCCAAAAAAAGGCAGGGCCACTTCTTAACAAGACTCAGGATTGTATTATGTAAATGTCACTGTTTTCTCTGTCTGGTTCAGTCAGTTAATGCATTATTTCTTCTCACAGTCAGAATTTGACAGATCAATAAAGTCTAGTCTACTAGTCAACAACATCTCAGTACTTGAAAGATGCCACAGTGTTTTGAGTAGACAAATCATGCTTGAATTCATATTCCCATTATTCAGACTGGAACACCTTGATGGTACTGAGGTGTGAGATTGATTGATTTGGATTTCCTTAGACATTTTGGAAACAGTGCTCACTGGCTGACATCCAGCAGGAGTATTAATACCCTCTGACCAGAATCTGTTAATCATTAATGTGCTTTTGCACTCAGGCCCAGGCTCTACTGAGAGTCTGCAGTGGGGTACACACAGAGTGAGGATAAAATGACAATAAGAAAAGCCCTTCTGGAGCAAAGGGGAACAGGGTGTGTAGCAGCTTTGTCAGATAGATACTGTGGACCTAGAGGACTCTGAGCTAGGGGAAGTTGATGCAGCTGTACCTAACCCATTGGAATTAATGGAGATTTTTGTCATCTGCATTGAAAGCTAAAGGTGGATAAATGCAACATCCTGTCTGCCAGTGCAGCTGGTGTAAGTTACTGGGATAATTTTGAACTCAGACTCTTTCTGGTCCTTAGATCAATCCAAGTAAGTGCAGGTTGATCCACATAAGTGCAAATGGTGTGCCAGCACTTCATTTTTATTTATATAATGCTTCTGCTTCACTAATCAAGAGGTTTAACTTTGCCATGATTGCTTATAAAAATGGTGTTTTCTCCAGTCATAGATGAAGAATGGCAGAAAACTCAATGTGTGCCAAGGGAAACCTGTGTGGAAGTTGCCAAAGAGCTGGGTACAACAACCAACAAATTTTTCAAGCCTCCCTGTGTGAATGTGTTCAGATGTGGAGGCTGCTGCAATGAGGAGAGTCTGAGCTGCATGAATACAAGTACAACTTACGTGTCAAAAACGGTAAATGAAGCTATTCATCTGTTTTCTTTTTACTCTAGCTCTCCAAAAAGGGAGGGGAAGGAGGATGTTTGGTTTCTGAGATCCTGTTATGAAAGATCTGTCTGCACTATCATAACAAACAGAAGAATTAATTTTTTATCCAGGCAGAGTGAATCCAGCATGTGCAATAGCATTTTACATTCACATTGAATTAGTAAAAATGGATTATATATGTGTAGAGATGGAAAATCAGGCCTTCAGAAAGTGACTGCAGGCTCACATGATATTAAGAAGTTTAATCCTTCTGTAATGTTTTGTTACTTGGACTGGGGACCCCTTGAGAGTATTGGCTCATGGGAATCCTCTGTATCAAAGGCTTAGGAGAGAACCCAGGAAATTTTGTTTTGTGGGGCCACTGCATTTCAGCATTACTGTTTGTGCCAAGAAGGCTGGCTAATAATTTTGGATGTGCAATTTTACAAGCCAAGAAGGGAGACATTTTCATCAAGAGAGACCAGATGCTCTTAATTAGAATGCCTCAGGCTCTGAATGGCCCAAATCACAAGTTACTTAGGAAAAGAAGGGCTTAAACCAATAGTCAATTACTGATTAGGTGCAACAGCAATACCTGAGTTTTAATGACCAATGCAAAAAAGTGAGCACAGAGTAGCCAGAGAGGCTATGTACAGAGATATTGTACTCCCATGGGTGACTGAGCAGAGCTCCAAGTTTAGTACTTTCAATCTGTTCTATGGATGAAACTATCTGTGTTCATCTGCAATCTGATCTAGCGGGTGGCACCTCTGCTTGTGGGGCATGGGGGGGTTGGAACTAGATGATCTGTAAGGTCTTTTCCAACCCAAGCCTTTATATTTATACCCACAGAAGAAGCACAAGAAACTTTACCTTGTGTGTTCCTACTTGACTTGCCATAAGAAATTAATTTCTATTTATGAAAAAGGCCTTTCTTTAAACCAGAACAAAGATCAAGGGCAGTTGTTTGAAAAAGAAAATTGAAGCCTCCGTGGGGAACAGGTCCAATTCACTTCTGTATTTCATGTTTGTTGGAAAGTAATTCCACTGTGTCTGGTTGTACTGGAATATAGCTGGAGTAGAATAAATCAGGGCCTGTCCTTCTTGCGTCAATGCTCATTAATTGCTTTCATTCCATACAGAAGGAGAAAGCTGTTATGAGCTGTTGGCCACACACAGAAGACATCCGATCAGCTCAGGGAGCTAGGTCAGGCTAAAAAGTATTTATTTATTTATGTGTTTTTTGAGCAGCAGTTCATAAGTTTGTTGAAAAACTGCAGTTTTGCAGAGTGTAACATTCCTTTAGCATCCCTCAAAATAAGCATTCCCTCAAGAGCCCCCAGCTAAGTTCCACTTCTGGATATACCACCATCAGTCCAGATTTACTCATCTAATGGAATTATTCCCATATTCTTATATTAGTGAGAACATTTTTTCTTACCTTGGTACAAAATACCCACTGAAGGATATTAATGCTACCTAAAATTAGACACTAAAACATCTAAGTTTAAATGTCTAAACCATTTGGCTTAGGAATACTCAGTCCCTGCACGTGGATGCAGCATTAAGCCAAGACATGCTGGCATACCAAGACATACCCAGTACCTTGATTTCCATGGGAAGAAATCTGGTTTTGGAGGCAGAGGAGATGTGGATCACTTCAACAGCTCCTACACAGAGCTGCCCAAGGAATCAGAGCCTCCACAGGGCTACTCAAAGATCACAGTTAATAGTCTGGATGCACTGAAGGCAGGCTGCTTTGTTCCTTAAGCTTCCACTACAGTTAACAGAGATGGTTCTAGGATGATTCACTGCAGAAACCCAGCTGAAGCAGAATGAAATTTCCTCTATTTACTCCTGTTTCTTCCCTCTCTGAGGAGGCTGAAGGTGTTCAGTTAGGCCCCTAAAGATGCATATTGTGATTATACCCGAGGACAGTTAAATAGCTTTCTCTGTAAGTGGTCAAAATTCAACCAATTATATAAGAGAGAACAAAGTTCTCAACACCTACCTCTTTCCCATTTGGCCCTAGCATCCAGAAGAGGTTTTTGAGTTTTTTTGCCAACAATTTTGAGTGGTCTTGGGTGTTTAATAGCTGGTAATACAGCACTAGGACCACTGTTTTGGTGAGTTCCTACCTTGGTGGGCATTGGTTACTCTGCAAAACTCTCAGTGCTCATTTATAGTTATGGTAACTATCTCTAGAGAAGAGAGAGATGGGAAAAATAGTGGCAAAGAATAAGAGATTTTTATTTAAAAGTCCAAATATTAATTGTATAAAGGAAACTGAAAAATAAATGTCATTTCACCCACCTAGCTCTTTGAGATCTCGGTTCCCTTGACAAGTGTTCCTGAGCCTGTGCCCATCAAAATCGCCAATCACACAGGCTGTAAGTGTACATCAAATACTCAGCACCACCAGTATACCATCATACGAAGATCTGTCCAGTACCCAGAAGAAGATGGGTAAGTTCCCTCATTTGCAAGCTTCTACACATGTTGAAATTATTTTGTTCCTATTTGGATGTTATAGTGGTCCATTCTCTTTCTATTATCCCAACAGTTTTTTTTTAATAACTTGATTATCATTCAGGGTTAGAAGGTTCAACTAAACCTGATGAATTACAAGTGAATGGGCACCAGAATCCAACAAACTGCAGGCCAGTTCAGCAGCATCTGGAGTCATTAAGATATTTAGGTGCTTAGTGGGAACTGAAAGTGCACATATTAGCACTATGCTCCACTGAAGCTATTTGGGTATGTGTGTGTAGACTTTTTCAACCTGACACAACAACTCTGTTCATGCATTATTTAACCAGGGCACACTGAGTTCTGTGCTCAAGCTAAAGCCCTCTGCCATACCTTATGTCACACCAGGTCAGAATCAATGTGCCTCATGGCTTTTCACTTTTTGATCCAGTCCTGGTTTGCATCTGTCAGGCTCATGGGCTGGAAAAAAGTGACCTCACATCTAACTCCAAAATATGGCATAAAATACTTGTTATTCCTGGTGAGAACAAGCTACCTCAATTTAACAAAGACCCTAGAAATACAAATAGGTTGAATGACTCATTGGAAGTCAGCACAGATGTCTCTGTCAAGCCCTGCATGTGGGCTTGCCCAATAACTGGCCCTCAGTGGGATGTCTGGGGTGGGCAGAGTTGCCATTTCAGCAAAGCAACTCCAGCCCTCCCTCAGCCTGCTGGCCACTCTGAATCCTCTTCCGAGACAAAAACAGAAGAACCTCAGCCTTCCTTCAGTTTGAGAGTTGCCCTCCTATAGCAAAGGGCCTAAAAGTTAAACTGGCCCTCTCTGACACTGAAATAGTCTACTGTACATCCTTAAGCATGGTCAAATATAAACTGGACCTGCACCTTCTGGCAGCATGGCACAAATACTGCAGGACAAAAACTATTCTGGGTGGTGTAAAGCTTTATGCTTTATGGAAAAGTGGAGCTGCAAAATCATAGCTGTCTCCTATGGCTGTAATTTGAAATATGTGCTTTATTTGCTTCTTGTAGTTGCCCGGAGCCAGACAGCTTAGCCCTATCAGCAGAGCCATCCAGTCCCAAGTATGCAGCAGTAATGCACAAGCTCTCATGTAGTAAAAGTGGCAGACCCAGCATACCAGCAGGCTCATTTTGCCAAATGACTACACTAATGTCCCTAATTATTTTTAATTTCTATCTCAAATTATTATTTCTTCTAGGTGCCCCTTTGCCAACAAATTTTGCCATAATGGATGGATCTGGGATAGTGACAAATGTGAATGTGTTATAGACACACAGCACTCCAGCAGACGAGAAGGTAAAGATGAAATGACAGACACTTTTGCATACTATCTCCAAGCTGCTTGTGTCTCATTATAGGCTTTTTCTCATTTTTTTTTCCATTCAGAGAGTTACAGTTTTTATTCCACTTCCCTAGAGAAACGTGGATTATGGTGTGGAAACTCATCTGAAAATAAACACTCATATGCACTTATCCCCATCTCATGTTTTTTGCTTGGATGTTTTACTCTCTCTGTGGTAGCAACCTGAATAGCACATAAGAAAGTATTTAAAAGAGTTTGTGAAGTAGGCACACTGCATAAATTTTTATTTTTCATGGACCTTAAATTGTATGATCAGCATTATGGAAACCTTTTTAACTGTAGGTGAAAAAGATGCCTAGAATATGTTGCATGGAACAGGTGCTGAATATTTACTGTTGGAAAGTCTTAAGAACAGACTTAATAAGAAATAAGAGGCAAAATCGGCTTTGCCTGTTAACTGTAGTGAGTGAAAAAAAAAAACCAAAAAACGAACTTTCAAAGTATTTGAGTACTTTTTATGATAATATTATTTAGGAAGCTTTCAAACTGATATGCCCTATGTACTCAGGAGTATATATGTATCCATATACTCCTTCAGGTGTGTGGAAGGAAATGGAAGAGGATAAAATTCATAGAAGTGTAACTACTTCCCTTCCTCTGCTTCTTCTGTAAAACTTTAATCTGTCAAAAAAAAATTGCAGGAAATATTCTGGGTGCTAACTGTGTAAAATCTAAAGATACTTCCTAGCAATAAATATTAAGAGAAGTTAAATTTTCTCCAAGTCCTGTGTGAGGTTTTAAAAACTGCTTTTCTCAGGAAATTGCACTAGTCAAAATAACATGATCACAGCACTAGAGCAGACAGACGCAGAAGGAAGCCTTGCCTTTGTGGTTTAACCTACATGCACAAAGCAAAAGAAAAAGCCATTCAAGGTAACCATAAAGCAGGCTGGCAAGCAACTACTATAAAATAAAACTAAATAACCTCATAAACTGGTCTGCTGATTACAATCTTCTGATGTTACTAAGCAACAAATTAGTTGCATAGTGGTTTCTGTTTGATCTTTACTCACTCCAACCATCCTCTGACCATCAGGTTAGGCAGTTAAATTCAAGTTAGACTTTTCACTCAAGAAAGGATTAGTACTCTGTGTTTCAGAGTAAGTGCAAATGACTGTGAATAACCAGAGTTCTCTTAACTCTTAGCCTTTGGTAAGGTCAGTTTGGAGCATTAAAATCTGTGGCTTGTTGAATTATAGCTTTTCTTGACCTAGACTCAATACTTCCTCAGAAAAAAAATATCATTCTCTGAAGTACGTTTTGTTTGGCAAATGGCTAGGACAAAATAACTTGTCTTTGAGGTTGAAACAAAGTGAGATCGAAACCCTCTACACCACTTCACACAGGCCAAGCTTTATTACCCCAAGGATTTGTCTTCCAAGAAATTAGGGCAGATTCTTTCCTCCCTTCCAACAGGCGTTGACTTCTGTCTGGATATTGATTTTCCAGCAGTAAGTAAATAATAATGAAGGTTTCTTTCAAGCAATATGCAAGCCTTTTCTGGCCACTGAGATCAGTGATCAGGCAGCAGAGGTCAGGGATGCAGGTTACATTCCACATTCCAGAGGTTAAATCCAAGAGCTAATTGTAAAACTACAGGAAATTACCTTCCCAGTGACAGGTTATATGCCATGGCCTTTAAAGGTAGATGTACTGCTTGCATTTTAATAAAGCTTTCACAAAATGTGTTCCCTTTTTGCTAGGATTAGCTTCATATTATACTCCAGATGTGTATTTTGAGGGAACACAGATGACGTATTAGACAGTGTGCTCCCTTGGCTGGGGTTTTGTTTCTGAAAACAGGATTTTTTTATCTTTAACTGACAACTGTGCATATGCTCCTTGCTAAAGGGATAGGCCAGCTTGCATCTTACTAGACATAGCATTACTCCTTAAAAATTCTGCAGTGTATGTGTAGTGAAGTACATGTGTGGTGGGTGTGATAGTTTGCATTGATGTGCCTTTTTGTTACATTTACAGACTAAATCCTTTTTGAGATTTTCTTTTTAAAACTTGCTGTCCAGAAAAGATTTATGCATTCCAAAACATAACACTAGGCTCTTGCATTATACAGACTCAAATTTTTTTGTGCTGGGTTTAACCCACAAGAAGGAGCAGTATTAGAGTAGAGTGAAATAATCAGCCCAATCCTCTCAAGTCCTTTTCTGCACTCTACATTACAACAGAAATTCTGAAGTCTAGAATCTATCAGAGAGTACATGTGTGAGTCCTAGTGATTAGAGAACAGGAAGAGCTAGACTTTTCAAACTCAGGATTTAGTCATGTAAAGCTTACTGCTAAAAGATGTATGTGCTATTGCAGGATTCCCTTCCCTTGCTGAGCTGGCTATGTGTGGACAACATATGGAATTTGATGAAGAAAATTGTGAATGCATCTGTAGACATAAGTGTCCCACAGATTTCTTTCAAAGTAAAGAGAACTGCAGCTGCTATTTGTGTAGGGAGAGCCAGGAGAGCTGTGCTCTAAAACACCAGATATTTCATGCTGAAACCTGCAGGTAAGTGATCCTTGTCATTTCAGTGTCTATGCTGCAAGATCTGAGTTAGCTTGCCTACATGTTAGAAGTGCAAGTGCTGAATTGGCAAGGAGGTCCACCCAGGATAAAATACCTTACTGAAGTTAGGGGGATATTAATGGGGATTATATTTATAATACTTACCTCACAAAAGGAATCTAAAGTTTATTTAATGGTGTTTTAAAGAAATCTGCTATTCAACTGTCAATATTTATTACTTCTTCCCCCCTAATCTTAAGGGAATGATTATTAAAACTGTACTAAAACTGAAATTAGTTTTTACAATGAGATACTGATCTTGCATTTGCAGGTAGACAAAACCCACCCTGTGTTCTCTGCAACAGCTGAATGCAATCGTGTGGATGTTTAGGGACAAAGGATCCTTAAGTTGGCACACAGAGCACACAACACGTTCCTTATTCAGCTTTTCCTCAGAGCAAGAGATTTTCTAGGCCTAAAGCAATTTTGTACACATACAAATACACTCAATCAGCTCTGACTCCACTGAGAAGGAGGAAAATTTTTCCAGGGCTACTATAATTCCTATATTTCCCTCTGTATTTCCCTTTTTTTTTTATAATTAGTTTTTAGGTTTCTGTGCTGAAACTCAGATAGAAAATACCCTCTTAAAAATACCTGTTTTCATGCATTAGTTTACTTTTTAAATTTCTCAGAAATCCTTGGTCCCATGTAGAGACCCAGGAGCATGCAGTATCTCATTCTCAAAGTTTTAGTAAGGATAGTCCACAGCAATATTCCCTGGGTACCTTGGCAGAGCTGCAGTTCACTGAGTGCTCACTCACAGGGTCCATTCTCTCACTTAGGTCATGACTGTGGACAAATGGACCACTGCAAGACAATAATTGTCAGGCAGCAAATTCTTATCTCCCTATGTTGTAGGATGACAACACTTTCCCAAATGGTGTCTAGGGAGCACTGCAGTGTTCAATGACGGTAAGTCGAGGAATGTGACAGGGAAGAATTATCATATTACAATGTTTCTCTCTTCTTGCTTTCTTTCTCCTTTATCAAACAGTTGTGAAGACAGATGTCCATCCCTACCCAGAACATGCCCAACTGCTAAGCCAACATGTTCCAGGCATTGTCGTTGTCCGAAGGAGAAGAGAGGTTCTCATGGGTCCCAAAGCAGAGAAACTCCTTGACTGAGCTTCCCCTATTCTTCAAAAATTCACTGCTTTGCAAAGTAGCTGTCACTGACTTTCAAACAATAGTAAACATGAACATCTTCCACATTAATAGCAGAAGAATTAATCTAGTCTGCATTTATTTATTAATCACTAACTGCAGGTGAATCCTCTGGGACATTGGTAATTGTTCTCTAAGAGGTAACAACAGCCGACGAATTGCTGAGTGCATGGAAGAAAAATTGGAAAGTGCTGGTTACATTATGGAAGATGAAGCTGGTATACTGGAAACAGTCACAGTCTCCAGTCAGTCTTTCAGAAATTGAGACTTGATAACCTTTGCCTCTGAATCCTTAGCTAATGCAGTTCCTGGGTAAAACTTTCTTCAGAAATTCAGTGTACAGGATTTGGCTTCTAATAGTTCAGCACTGAGTTATTTGATCTACTGTCCAGCTTTGATTATCGTTTTGTGTTTATTGTACAACTACTGTCAGATGTGCCATATTTAAGTGTATATAAGAAAATAAATACATCAGTTATTCACATGGATTTGATTTTTCTCTGTTATTTTAGAACTTTGCCCAACAAAAAGAAAATAAGCAAAACCCCTAAGCCATCTCAAGTAAATCCCTCTTACATTTGTTCCACTGGAACTGGCTTCTGCCCAAACCCAGGTCAAAACAAGGTCATTTGATACAATAGTTTCAAAAAAAGTAAAAAAGAATCGTTTCCCACATCTGCCTGACAGCCATGTATGATTTATTTATTTGTTCCTGGTGTAATGTGTGAGTCTCCCTAAGGGGATAACAGTCACACTAGTGCTAACTCTTCAGTGAATTTGGGAAAAGCACAGCTCAATAAAAGATGGCTTTCCTTTTGGCTTACCATGCTATGAAAATATCTCTTGCACACTGAAATTCCTCTCACCAGTGTGAAGCCTGAGTAACAATGCTTTAACCAGATCAAGTATGAGGGCAGCATTATTGTCTGAGCCACTGAAGTCTGCTGTGATGCAGTCCAGAGAAAATATTATGACCAATAATCCTGAACTGGAAGTGATAGTCTTGACGACTGAATAATTTTTTTCCTCTTTGCTGAATTCTCCAATTCTACACTACACTATGAATGAAGGGATTCTACAAATTGTACAAATGCTACAGAAATGCAGTACTTGACACAGCACAGGGAATAGGAAACGGCTTTTTGGTGTGCAACTGATTTTTTTTTAATTTTACATAGGAAAAATAGATTTCTTTAAAATAAAATTAGAGCCAAATCATGTAAGATTTATTGAATTGTTGGACAAAGCATCAAACAATTTAACATGTCTTTTGTCTCAGTAAGGAATTTAGGATTTGATTCTCAATGAGTGCTCTGAGTACTTCCTAAGCCTCCTGGGGTGTGTGCAAAGATATCTGTAGGCTGTTTGTGTCACCTGTTCTGGGAACTGGCCTGAGATCTTCTGACCAAGCAACATAGTCTGACCTGTGAGTGTACTGGATGGAGCCCCAGCAGCAGGGTTACCTACTAGTCTGCACTGGGCTTGCCTGCTTGTGGGTTTTCCTCCAGAGCAAAGGACACATGCTCCCAGAGTGCACTCTGCATGGACACGAAGGGGAAAGAGATTCCAGTGCAATACCAGGTGAGGCAGCTTGGCAGCAGAAGCACAACCTTACATTTCTCTTGCTCCTCCAAGAGGCTCTAAATTCAAACACACGTGCACGGTGGGTGAAGTCCTTGAGCTACACAGGGGTCCATAAAAGGAATGAACTACCCCATCACTTCTGTTCTAGTTCAGTTGGGGGCACTCTGACCGAATGGCTTATTTGGGTCACTAATTAGCAGGGTAATTAATTATCAGTGAAATTAATTATCTATCAGCATCATTAATTGCCTATTGGCGATGATGGATGAGCCTGCACACACAGAAGTTGATTTGGGGATTACTTCCTGATCCCCTGCTCCGTGTCCCCTTTTATTATGCTCTTTGTAGAACAGCACCTGCTGTTGCTATTCAACAGATTAGGATTCTCACAACCTTTGCAACTCCATGTTTTGACTTGACATGCTCACTTTCTCACACCGTCTGGCTGCTTTTAGCCACCTATCACACATACCACCACACATGCCTCAAAGTAGTTTTCTACTTTGCTTTCTCACACTCTCTGTCAAAACATGGGCTTCAAGGCCAAAGGTCTTTTTTGTCCTAATCAGCCAGGCAGTGGTGCAGCCAGGTTAACTTGTTCCCATATCTACCCCTTTTTTGTTTTGACACGTGGGGCTCATTGCAGAGAGGGCCAGGAGCTTTGCTTCTTGTCTTTGGGCTTGTCCGATGCACTTCCAAAGAACTTGAAATATTAAAAACAGACAGATTATTAAAAATTTGCAGAAATAATAAAAAAAGTTAGTCACCCAATGAACCTTTTCATTCAATTTCTTGATTGTGTCAATCGTTTCACTCATTTACTACTCTCCCAACTTCTAGTTACTGGGAGCCACAGTTTGGTTCTTCTGTGCATAGGAATTATTACTGATAAACTGAGAGGGGTTACACTTTGATTTGCAACATAACTAAAATAATAAAGATTGAGAGTAAATACATTTTGATTTGTAATGCAACTAAATTAATAAGGATTATTTGTAGTAATGTTAAAGATATTACTAGTAACACTAACCCCAACATGACGTGCAGCCAAGAAGATATATGGGTAAAAGTACACACCATGACTGAGTCATTATGCTAATTAGCGAGAGCTAGTTAATACAATGCATTATCCCTAGAATATTTTCTATGTGCTACATGTCTAACTAGCAATCAACTTTGTTTTTCTCTGAAGAGCCACAAGGTGGCAGTGAAACATCTCCAGTCCACGTAGAGACAGCTCAAAACATTGGAGGATCAAGTATATGAACCCAATAAACATAAACTTGTGTCAGATTAAACAAGGAGACCCGGATTACACCCAGAAATGCCTTTTTTACCGTACTGTTGCTGGCCACTATGGCCAGATAGGCTAGGAAGGTGTCTTCAGGGGTTGGCACAGCATTGACAGCTACCATTATTTGTTCCATCCGATTTTGCAATCTCTTCAGGCTTCCCCATGTAACATCTGGGTAGGGCTTGCACTGCTCAACATTCAGAAGTCTTTTTTCTGGGAGTCTGGAGAGACAGCTTCTGCACTTGTGGAATCGGGTTGCATCCCATCCAATTTGCCATAGGGCTTTACCAGAGGAGCTGGAAGCCATCGGGGTTCTGTGGGTGATAAAATCATGCATCCTCCCTTCCTCATGCTAACAACTTCACAGGACCTTGCCACTGAGTGCCCTCCTGTAAGTTTTTGTACAATACTTTTGTCTTTTGGTCATACAATGAGGCGGAGGTCCTGTAATGATGACCTGCCCTGTTACAATTAAATTGATCCAGATTCAGAAAATTAAGGGTAAATGTAGCCTTATCTAATTGTTCTTGGAGCGTCATATTCCCCCCTTTTTGTTTTAAGAGCATGGCTTTTAATACAGAGTGGTGTTGTTTGACAATAGCTTGTCCCTGTAGGTTTTGTGATATGCCAAAGAGATGACACACCCCTCCCCCCCCCGTTGTAAAAAATCTTGCATGTAGGTGGTTGAATATCTGGGACCATTATCTGTTTTAATTTGCAACAGCAGCCCCATCCTTGCAAAGCATCGAGTCCAACATTGATGCACATCATTGCTTTTTATTCCAGTATGACCAGATGCAGAGGAAAAACCTGAAAATGTGTCAATGGTGATATGGAGTCATCCAAATGCTGCAATACATGTAACATCTGACTGCTACAAATCATTAACTGAACTGCTCATACTCGAGAGACAATGAAGTCTGCTTCAACTCCAGAAGGCTCTTAGATAAAGCAATCACTGAGGGGTTGAAACCATGTTCAAAAGGTTTTCTCACAGACACAGGGAGGAATTTGAACATGAACTGCCTAACTACCAGGAGAGTGAAATAGCCATTAGGACACCTAGGCTGGAAAATTACCATCATTGACCACCACTGTGAACTCTGCTCTGAGGTTTTTACACTTCCCCATTCCACTGAAAAACAGACCTGTGCCATGAGCTCCAATGCAGAACTGAGGATCCCAATGGGATGGAGTGAGATAACATCTTGCTATGTCCACAGGGTCCTTTCAGTCTAAGCCTCTGGTGAATTTAACCTTTAACCTCAAAATTTTGCTCTTAAATCTTGAGGATCACTTTGTTAAACACTTAGGCAAATATTTTTGATAGTGTTGTGGTTTGACTACAGCTGGTAACTAAGTACCTCTCACTCACCTACCCCATCACCACCCTAGTGAGGAGATTTGGAAAAAAAAGGTAAACCTCATGGGCTGAGGTAAGAACACTTTAATGATTGAAACAAAATAAAACATAATAATACTGCTGCTGCTACTAGAAGTAGTAGTAGTAATGGAGAGAGGAATAAAACCCAAGAAATACAAGTGATGTACAATACAATACAAAACAAAACAAACCCACTGACCGATGCCCAGTCCATCCCTGAGCAGTTATCAGTGCCCTGCCCCTACTTCCAGCTGCCCCCAATTTATATACCAGTACATACATGATGTTCTATGGTATGGAATATCCCTTTGACCTGTTCAGACCAGCCATCCTGGCTATGCTTCCTCCCAGCTTCTTGTGCTTGGTAGCAAACCAAGGGAAACTGAACAGTCCTTGATTTAGGGTAAGCACTATTTAGCAACAACCAAAGCATTAGTTTATCAACATTATTCTCATACTAAATACAAAACACAGCACTTTACCAGCTACTAAGAAGAAAATTAACTCTATTCCAGCTAAAACCAGGACAGATAGAAACACATGCTCAAACAACAGAGAATGCGTGATCACCCAAAACACACCTGAAGGTCAACATAAAATTCACTGTTATTTGCACACATAACCCTCTTCAGGTTTTTCTACCTGTGAGGGATTTCCATTTTGCATGAGCAATGTGCCAGAAAGCTTGTGGATTCAGAACATGTCTTAGTCTTACCATGAAGATGGAAAAGGAGGCTGTTTGTGGTGGCATTCACTAACAAGAGTGATGTAAGCAGCCAATACACCCTACAGGCATCTTACAGCATATTTCTTTCACAATAAAATCCCGCTCTAGCAGATCATCTGCTCCTGAGGCTCCATTCCAATCTTTGTATTGCAGGGTACTGCTCTTTTCCACCCACTCTCCTGTATCAGGAGAAAAATTACCAAAGCTAGTGTATATTTGTAACTGCATATTTGTAAGTCACTGAAATACTATGTAGAAAAGCTCAAGAGTTTAAGCACAATGCTGTGACTGCCAGTGCTATGTGATGGTCTTCACTGCCACAGCCCCAAGAAGATCTGGATGTTCCTACCACCATGGCATAGTCACAAATCCTTTAAGTGGAAAACCAGGTCTACAAGGAGGCTCTGGGTGGAGACAGAAGCACAAGCAGATAATTAGATTTTGATGAGGATTTATAAAAGTTCATAATGGTATCCACAAAGCTTGAAATCTGTGGCTTCCATTTCAAACCTCAAGAAGGATTTGCATGCCTGGAAACTTCTCTGAGTCTTCTCAATTCTAATCAAATAAATTCTAGTAATAATTCAATTAATCCTAGTCACAAAAATTAGCGCTTCCTTCAAAGACCTTACCTTGTTTTTTTCTCTAGATATTCAGGGCTAACACTATCAACTTAAAGAAACCCTTGCTTAATTTAATGTATTTTAAAGTATAATTAAAATTAATTATTTTTGCTTTACAGTTTAAATCTGGATACAAACTATCAAAATATTGGATAGTTCATGCTTAGTTTTTATAAGAAACCCAGTTTTCTTTAAACTCAAACTACAAAATGCAGACAGGTACTACATTAATGGGTAAAAAGAGCACAGAAAACACTGTTGATAATGTTCTGGAGCAATTGTATAGTGCAGCTTCTTCAGCTTTGCACTGAGAATACTTTACATTGGCACCAGGACAAACACATTTTAAGTTTCCAATAGCTCCATCTACTGTTGTCAGTGCATCTTTTTCTCCCTCCACCAGTAAGTCCTTACACTTGTGGAACTTTCAGTTAAATCCATTTTGTTAGCATTTTAATGCTGAAATCCATCTGACAGTCCTGGAACTTCAGTTTATCTCAACTCATAGAATGTAGAACTCTACAACATAAATTCCCAGGAGTTTTTAAAAGAGTTTATCAAGTACAGTCTTAAAGGTACAAACAGAAGACCTCTAGGACAGGTCTTCTAATACAGCTGATGCATGAGTGCTAAAGTACTTTGATGTGGTCTAAAGACTGCAGAAACAGAAATTTAGATCTGCAACTAAACAGACAGTAAAGTCTAGTAAAGCTGAGGGAAAAAAAAACCCAACAAGTAAAGCCAAGTCTAGCATGGTCAACAGGCTGTGGCTTCATAATAACTGACACCAGATCTCTGCGTTACTGTACCTGACGTGACCCAAATCAGACTCAGGCAGAATTGTACTTCTGCTTAGTTAGAAGGCTTGTTAGAGAGTTGATACTGGTTGTACACTGGCTGCACAACAGCCATCCCCCAGGTCTGCCAGTGCAAAAGCAAACAGGCCTCCTGATGGACTTAAAATGTCAGGGAAAGCACAGCCATCACTTTGCATTGTGTGCCCAGGAATTTTTTTCTGCCCATTTCAGGAGTACTTATGCTGGATCACTGCCTCATCTGAGAAGGCAGAAGCCAGCCACCCTCCAAGCTTTGTTTGCAATGACTGCTCCTGCTAGGGACCAGGAAGGACTCTGAGACCAAGTGCTCAGGTACAGAAATGGTTCCTGCAGGGAAGTGGTGAATGACTTATGTGTAGGTAACTGCCAATGCACCATGAGCAGCTAACCTGCCTAGGTAAGGTCAGAGGTGTAACCTGTTTGTAAGCCCAGAGGACTGGAAGCTACTTCTGGTATTTACTCTTTGACTGCTCCCAAGCCCTTATGCTTTTCCCCATCTCCACTGTCCTGATTTGTGAGGACAGAGAATACTCTGGGCTCTGGAATGGAAGAGCATTGTAGTACACAGAGGATGACTGAGTCATCGAAACTTTGGGGCGTGCATGAGAGGCACAGGTTACACACAGATGTGAGACCTAACATGCACAGCCTTGCCAATTGCTCCCTTCTATTAGCAAATTCATCTGCCATAGATGAACTCCAACCTCCTTGGAAGGGAGATTTGTGTTTAAAATGGAAAATCAACTTGTTTTCTGGCATCGAAGAGAGAATTAAAGAAAAGAATCCCTTTTTCCAGTTTGTGTTTACTGGAACTACTCTGCAGTTTGTCAAGCTTTCAATCTAAAACCTGTATTTTAGAAATACATTAAAATGTCATTTCAGCCAGCTTCTGTGGGATTCCACAAATAGGGGAGAAAGACTGTAAGAAAACCCAGGTACATGAATGAGAAAATCATGATTTTTCTTGGCTGCTTTGTGGGTGATATTGCTGCCAGGTAATGGGATTAGTTGCACACAGTAGAAACCAGGCAAATCCAACCTTTTTAAGGTTCTATAGAAACTTATTAGATCCTGTTGACAACTCCTAGCACCAAAAAACAACTGCTGAGGTAGACAGCTGGGCCCTCACTCCCTCTATGTAGGAATCTTAGGAGAAGTGACAGGCTCTGCAGCCTTACCTCATAAAACTAAACCAAATGAATGGACAGTTCAGCCTTTTTCTTCAGGCCAAAGATTCAAAATCTTTGCCTTCCTCCTTGTTTTGGAGCATATTTAATTCCAGCAGGATCAAAACCTGTAAACAGTAGTTTTTCAGACAAGGTGTTGGGATGTCTCTGGCTCTCTCCTGCTTGGTTTCACTAATCAGTCTCAGTTTATGCTGCATGTACAGACCACAATTCTCCATTCAGCAGTACTATTTTTCACTGATGTTCTTCATTTAGGGCTTCCAACAGTTTTTGCTTTCCTGAATCACAGAAAGAAAATGTCCTCCACTGCAATGTTGCACTCTCACACCACTATTCCATGTCAGAAGATTAATTTTCAAGAGCTCCACAGCTCCCTTGCCACGGCATCAGGCTCTAGAGTAGCACTGCTTCACAGCTCTGTTGTGAACTATTTTGTGAACAACTGATGACTTGTTTTTGTCAATTACTAATGTTTTGTAATAATAATAAATGTGCATGTTTTAAGCTTATTAAGCATAAATAAACACACCAGCTTGTAACACACACCCTTGTGAAACAGCCAGGGATCAAAAATTTAGCAGCACCTTTGCCAATCTTGCAGTGCAAAGATTCCTTTCTTTCCATTACGGTTTTTCCTAGGCTCCTTGGTAGACAATTTTTTCAAGATCTCTTGAACATGATAATGGGAGAAGGCAGCTATATAGGGAGATTGACTGGACCACTGACAACCAGATATGTTTAATGAAGAACACAAATGTCAGGTCAACGAAGGCAACATGTCACTCCAAAGACATGAAGACTTGGCCACAACCCCTGATCTCCTTCAGAAAGACATTAGGAATCTATGGCCAGATCTAGGAAAGCACCAACTCTGCTCCAAAGTTCAGTTAAGTATAGAAGGACACCATGTTACAACTGCTGTGGCATAAAAACAGGTTTATAAGTGGATCTGTTCTGTTGTAGGTTTTGTAGGTCAGCAACAGTACTCTGGATTTGCACAGTGGTGGGTCAGCATCACTTTATAGAATAGGTCAAATCCCACTTCTTTCACTGAAGAAAGGGGCTGCATTGTCATATACCAGTTATAATTTGTCTTTGGGTTTTTTAAGCTTGCATACCAAGAATTACAACTTTTCTAGAGAGCACACAAGAACAATTAACCTAAAACAAAAGATTTACCAAGCAGTTAAAATCATAAGCATTGTTTTTCTGATATCTAAAATTGGTGACTACCACAGCTTGATTCTTCAGGGCAGCCTGACAGCAAGAGAGGTCACGAGCATCATTTACCAGGGCTCACATCATGGGGTTCTGCAGCTGAGAACCTTCAGGTGTGTTCTTCCTTCTCCTGGCACTACCTTGGTAGGGTTTTTTCATAAATGTAATTTACTTTACATTCAGGATACAGTTTCTTCTAAGAACTAGGATCCCTACAGCCCACTGATTATCAGACTCTTCTTTCACACCCTCCTGCTGCTGGTGAGAATCTTCTTCCTCCCTTCTGGTCTCACACGAAGCTTCTCATCCTGAAATTCAGGTTCTTGACACACCAGGGGAGCACCTGCTGATGAAATCAGGTTTGCCAATACTGGTCCCGCCTTTCTGAACACATGAGAAAAATTCAAACAATGAGCAGCGTTTTTCTTATTCAACACAGTACCATCTGTCATGTCTTTTAGTCCCCAGAATGAAGTGCCTGACTTTGGTCCTTCTCGGGATCAGTGCCTCCAACCCACACCCGTCCAAGCTTCAGCCTAACCAGGAATCCAGCCAGACTTCCAGCCTAGGTCAGCTTATACTGTAACTCATAACACACGTATTTGCATAGGAGTCATGACAGAATCAAATCTGACAAAATTCGAATCAGAAATCTTGGCAAGAAGGAGCTGCCAAACATAACTTTGGGAACACAGAGAGGCATGAGCAGCCTTAGCCTGGTGAGGTAACACCCTTATTGGCAGTCAGGCTGGTGCTGGAGTTGCAAAAGGCTGATGGCAAAGCTCCTTGCGAAGACCAGGAATACACAGCCAAGTCATGCCAATCCGGGATGTCAGAGCACAACTCACACAACTCAGCTGCTTTCCCAGCATTCAAGCTCCTGGACCACCTGTAAAAGTCATGTTTTCTTTATTTATGTTCATTTAGAGGCAGCAAGCCTTCAGCACTTGTGGCAGAAGAGTCGAGAACATTTCGGGAGCTTCAGCTGTGATCAATCCAAACAGCACACCAGAAGAGCTCCTCCATCGGGCGCGGGGCAAAACCTTTGGAATTCTGAGGCAATTCCATTCCTGTAGAGCACCCAGCTCACTGTTTTTCACCACTCTGGATTACACCTTTTCCATAACAACCGTCTAGGGAGTGCTTCCAACTATGTCAAGGGTACCGCTGCTGCACGACCGCGGTTCCACCGGTGCCAGGGGGGCGGGATCCCGGGATGCGGAGCCGGGGCGGGGCCGGGAGCAGGGCGGGATCCCGGGATGCGGAGCCGGGGCGGGGCCGGGAGCAGGGCGGGATCCCGGGATGCGGAGCCGGGGCGGGGCCGGGAGCAGGGCGGGATCCCGGGATGCGGAGCCGGGGCGGGGCCGGGAGCAGGGCGGGATCCCGGGATGCGGAGCCNCCGCCGGCGAGTGATGGCGCCTTGTGGTTCCTTCCCCCGGCAGGAGCGGGCCCGGGATGGCGGGCGGAGGCCCGTCGGCGCACAGCGTGTGCATGGTGTCGGACTTCTTCTACCCCAACATGGGGGGCGTGGAGAGCCACGTGTACCAGCTGTCGCAGTGCCTCATCGAGCGCGGCCACAAGGTCGTGGTGGTCACCCACGCCTACGGCCACAGGAAGGGCGTCCGCTACCTCACCAGCGGCCTGAAAGTCTACTACCTGCCCCTGAAGGTGATGTACAACCAGTCCACGGCCACGACGCTGTTCCACAGCCTGCCCCTGCTCAGGTACATCTTCGTGCGGGAGAGGGTGACCATCGTGCACGCCCACAGCTCCTTCTCCGCCATGGCTCACGACGCCCTGTTCCACGCCAAGACCATGGGGCTGCGGACGGTGTTCACGGACCACTCCCTCTTTGGGTTCGCGGATGTCAGCTCCGTGCTGACCAACAAGCTGCTGACGGTGTCCCTGTGTGACACCAACCACATCATCTGCGTGTCCTACACGAGTAAGGAGAACACGGTGCTGCGAGCAGCTCTGGACCCACGGATAGTCTCTGTCATCCCCAACGCTGTCGATCCCACCGACTTCACTCCAGACCCATCAAGGAGGGATAACAGTACAGTAACAATTGTTGTTGTCAGCAGACTTGTTTACAGAAAAGGTAATGGGGGTTCAAATGTAAGTTTATTTTGGTTGGCTTTTTTTCTTTAGAAAGTTCTTGGTTAGGTACCACTTAGGCTGTATCTGTGGTATGGATGGAATTTTCCATGGGAGCGGTGAGTTCTGAGCTTTTGTGTCTGTGCACTGAAGAAGACAAAATGTACTTTTTGGTTTGCACATGTTGAGTTCAGAGGTGTGTTTCTTTTGTAATATTGAAGATACTGAGAATTGCAACTTGTAGAGTGAAAGGTTTGGCTTTTGTTGAACATGATTTGGGCCCTAATCTATATATTCTGTTAGAAATGTTTTAGTTATTTTTTATTTAATGAAGTGACAGCATCTTAAGTGATTTTTTTTCCATGTTTGTTTCTTAAGAGATCAAAAACTGTCTTTTTTTCATAATTTTATGTAGAACAGTGTAGCTGTCTTCAAGAGACCTTTTTCCCCCCCCTACTCTCGAATAGAGCTATAGCAGTGGGCCACATCATGAGAAGTTCTGAAATCAAATACAATAACAGCTTGCCCTAAATTTTCTACTCTTAGGTATAGATTTGCTTAGTGGTATAATTCCTGAGCTGTGTCAGAAATATCCGGAGTTACATTTCTTAGTTGGAGGAGAAGGACCAAAACGAATCGTACTGGAAGAAGTCCGGGAAAGATACCAGCTACATGACAGGTTTGTGCTGTGCATGTCTGTGACCCTTCAATGTACTCCAGGGATGGGGAACTGCCTGCCCTCCTCCCCAAAAAGAAACCCAAAAGTCGGGGTTGGAAAAGATGAGATCTCTGAGAAGGCAAGGCAAATAAATCAAACCTGAACTGAAGACTTTGAGAGTTGGAGTATGATCCTACAAGTTAATGCATAGAAATAGGCCCTGGATGAGCCTTCACTCAAGTCGTAGAAAAGCTGACTTAGATATGAATTTATCATACTGCTCTCTACAGCTGTGATGCTTGGATCACCTATTGCCATATGGCCTAAGGTGTTAGGCAGCTCATTTGTGTCACTGCTGTTGTGATAATGGCTGCTAGTAATTTATTATTTCTGTAGGAAACTCTTTGGAATCTTGTGTTTATCTAGTGTTCTTGTGGTACTACAAACAGGTTCCCTGGTGCTACTGTGTTACCAAAATGTTTCCATGATACATATGAATTTTTGTATTTCTTTGGGGCTTTCTTGATCAAAGTTTCATGTTCTTAATTTTTTATTTTATTTTCTAGGTTTATTGTTGTCTGTTTTGTATTTCAGTCATTTTCAGTTTTCCCCTGAGAAAATGATTTGTCAGTATCATTCTCATTTTACCTTTACTGCTTTCTGATATCTCTTCAAAATAGCAGGCCCTCATCATTGTATCTTAAATACTTTTCTTCTCTCAGATTCAGATTGATTAGACCTCACATTTAAAATTCAGATAATGCATTTGACAAATCTTAATTATTAACTGAATGAAGCCATTTTCTTTTGCGTAACTAGAAAGTTCAGTAGCAATGCTTTGAAGGCAGTTTTCTTTAAAACATCAACTTCTCCCCCTAACTTTATTTTCAGAAATAAAATTCAGAGTAATCTATTTCTCCATTGCTGGAAAAATTTAAAAAAAGTGAAATCAGAGTGCCTATGTTCATTCTCTCAGTATATAAGTGTGAACCATTGGTACCTTTTTCAGAATATGTGTAACACTATCCAGCACTATTACAGTCCAAATTTAGTGTTTATCTCTGTTATTTTTGTTTATTTTCCTCTTATGTGCAGGGTACGTCTTCTTGGAGCCTTGGAACACCAGGATGTTAGAAATGTCCTAGTCCAGGGGCACATTTTTCTCAACACTTCCCTCACTGAGGCCTTTTGTATGGCTATTGTGGAAGCAGCAAGCTGTGGTTTACAGGTAAAAAAAAAATAAATCTCAGTATCCAGAGAGCATGTATCTGTTTTAAACAAAGATCATGATTAAATATGTGCTTGTAACATTTGATTTCATCTGAGGCTCTGTCTTTACAAAGGTAAGCAAATATTATCCCCATTTTCAGATCACCTGGAAGCTGAGACAGAAGGGTTAATTGAAACTGCTTAAGCTCCAAGAAGAAATTCGTGTAGAATTGGGAATAATACGTAGATCTGCTCTCAGTTCTCTGAACTAGCCAGACTGCCTCTTCAAAATGCTATTTTTCATGTGCTCCTTTACAGAGTTTCGGGGATGTTCACAGAGGTTTACTTTGACACTACTTTGAGAGGAGATGAAAAATTGCCTTACTATGTAGGGATTCAAGATGAGAATTGGAGAGAGAGAAAGCAGAAAAGCCCTTTCTGGCTAATTTACAACTCAGATTGACAACTCAAAAAAGGTCAAATCTTCACGCTAATATGAAATATGAAGAAACTTTATTAAAATGAAGACAGATTGATACAAGTATCTAATTTACAGGAAGTATAGAAAATGTGACTGACTTCAGTTTTTTCTTCAGTATCTTTTGACAGCAGTTACGACCTAGTTGTGGTAGTTATTCCCTTGTCATCTGTTTTCGTCTTTAGAGGTGAGGAAGTTCTGCAGTTTCTTATTGTTGCCTGCTCTTTAGAGATGTTTGCACAATGTGAATCTTAGTAATTTCTGACTTCCCTTTAAAAATAATAATTCAGATTAAAATTACTGAACTGTTCTTGTAAATGTTCAGTAGACTGCAAAGTATAAACTGAAAGTGGATGTGGTAAAACTCTCTAAATAGAGGTCATGGTTTTTACGAGTGACTATGCAGTAAGAGTCCAAAATCTGGTTACACAGATTTGGTTGTGACAAACACCTTCAGGAAAGATGCCTCGTAAGCACTCATTAGGTCAAGTCTTTTGGTTTATCATGCCACCAAAGAATTGTTCTGGATGTCATTAAAAATAATTTGCAATGCAAGGTTTTTTCTGGGGCCTACACCTGTAGTTCACATACAAGTCAAATTCCCAAAGCATGTTACTTTCCTGTTCTTCTTAAGTGCTGCATCTAAACAATGTAATAGCAGTGTCACCATGCAATTTTATTGTTATGCTGCATATGTGCTCTTTCTTTTGTTTGTTTCCAAGGTGGTGAGTACAAGAGTTGGCGGGATTCCTGAGGTACTTCCAGAAAATCTCATTATTTTGTGTGAGCCCTCCGTGAAATCTTTGTGTGATGGATTAGAAAAAGCTATTGCCCAGCTCAGATCAGGAACACTTCCATCTCCAGAAGCTGTTCATAATAAAGTAAAGACATTTTACACATGGAGGAATGTAGCAGAGAGAACTGAGAAAGTATGTATAGGAACTTCTTTTAAATTCTCTTAAAGTAAATTTCTGAAATAGCTGCTGCTTTAGAGTATTACTATGTACATTGTCTGTGTAATCTTCCAGTGTAACTTTTCAGCATGTTTCCTGTTAAACATACATGTTTTTAAAAGGTCCAGAAAATGAACCTTTTTATTTTCCCCAAATACATCCCTAGATAAGTGTTTTTCTATGTGTATTTTTTAATATGGCATAACTGCTGATAAAGGTTGTGAAGAACAGTTTGGTTCTTGAGGTAAATTTCTACTCATGTATTCAAGTCTTCACATGAAGTAAATATTCTGGCATAACTAGAGAACATGTTGTATAAGATGTATGAAAATGTAAAGACAGTTCATGATCAAGTTTTGTTTGCCACATGCTAACAAGTGGTTTAAAGTTATGAGAGGTAGTTTACTGCCAGAAGGCTAAAATATAGCTGAATTTTCATAAGCTGTGGTTGTAATGAAAATTAGTTTTCATAGTTTTGAAATTGTATTTCAGAATTCAAACTGAACTTCAGCATAAAACCTGTGCTGTTAGCGAGGAGTGGTAACTGCTGTAATGTTACAAACACCTGTGGAGAGGTGTCACTTCTGACTTCAGCTCCTGTGTTTCAGGAAGGAGGGAGTAGATGAACCACATGCCTCTTACTTAGATTGTAGTGTACTCAGATACGTGTCTCTTGTAAGCCACCTTGAAGTATGTACAACCACTTCATAATTTTCAAATGCCATGACTACTGTTAATTTTATGATTTCGTAAGTGCAAGCAATATTTGAATTGCAAAGTTTTTATAGAATTTATCCTAGATTACAGTTTCCTTTATGTAGCCCATTCTTAAGAAAACCCACCAAAACTGTGAAGGAAAATGTTCCTATAATGGGAAGAAGTATGCATGGAACTTACATTGTACATAGTATAGTTGTTAGCTCAGTGTTAACTTACTCATAGGATGAAGGCTCTAACGTTCTCAAGGAAAAAACTGTCTCCTTTAAGCCTTTTTTGAGTTGTTGGCAGTGGGTTTGTAGCTGTTTGGTTATGGTTAATATGTGTATTAAGTCATTACACATATATTTGCTTTGCACAGTAAATGAATTTTAATTTTACTAAAAATTACTAGTGTTTCTTTAAACAAAAATCACTAGCCTATTATGATTTGCTTCATTGTTCAAATACAGAAATTTGGAATATTGCCAACTCATAGATGAGTTCATCCATCTTTGTGTTTAAAATCTAGTAATTGCTTGTTCAGGCTTCTCCTATGACTGATACGAATATGAGATTAGAACCCATTCAATTAACTAAAAAAACCAATCCTTTCTATATAATACTGCATGAGAGACAAATTATGCAGCCTTCCTACTTAATGAAATACTCTTGAAATCTGTCAAAAAATGGTTCTTTTCCTATTTCTCCTTAATTGAATTGATGAAAGTTCTGGAACAGGACTCAAATCAGTGCTTAAAATCTGCAAAGTTTTTTTGAGGTAATATTTGTCCCATCTGGTAGTTAGGAATAGATAATTTATTTTGCACAGGGACAGCAAAGTGGTGTCTAATTTTTGAGGTGGAAGCAACATTGTTTTAAGACCTTGTTTTCTGTCTCCTCTCTGTTTAGGTGTATGACAGGGTTGCAGAGGAAGTGGTTTTACCAATGGATGAGCGACTTGACAGACTAATGTCTCACTGTGGCCCCGTGACTGGGTGTATTTTTGCTCTTTTTGCTGTTCTGAACTTCCTTCTCTTGGCATTTCTGAGGTGGATGACCCCAGATTCCATTATTGATGTTGCAATAGATGCCACAGGACCTAAAGGTGCATGGACTAAACAGTATTTTTTGGGAAAAAAAAGAAGAGTTAAAGAAGAACTTCCAAATTCATAAAATGCTAAAGTGGAGAGGGAAGAATGCATCAGTCTCTAAAGGTTTTAATGCTTGCAGACAGAGACATCACTCTTAAAATTCTTCAGTTTCTTTCTGAAATTCTTGGAAGGAAACTTGGTTAAACATGCTACCTCAGTTTAGGATGATGTTTTTAGTTTAGTTTCAGATTCACACAAATTTATAGACATCTCTTTTGCACTTAAAGCTAGGAGGAGAACATGGATTTTTATATGTGTTAAAAGCCTTTGAAACAAAAATACAAGATTTTTCTGAACATTGCAGAAAGTGGCTTAAACTTTAGTGGTGGTATTTAGGAAAGCAAAACACAAAAATTACTAGTTTACAGTAGTCCCTGCTAATCCGTGATATTTACTGCAATCCTTATTTTAAGGCTTCTTTCAAATTAACCCAAACCCAACAAAACAAACCTTTTCTCTCATAAGATGAAAATGGCACTTGAAATCAGTCATAAAGTCCATTACCAGGTAAATTTCAGTCTTAGTTCTAGTAGTCGTGTCCCAGTGACAGTGCTTTGAAGTTCTTCCCTAGTCAGACTTGATCATCCTGTTGCTAAATCAAAATTCCATGATTTGTTGATATTTCAGGAGGTGCTAATTTTATTCTGTTCACTTCTATGTCTGAAAGTGACGTAAAGTTTATAGCAGTTTTCTTCAGTACATAGTTGAAGAAATAGTATTATTTAGAGATAATACAGCCTTCAGAAACATCTCAGGCCTGAAAACTCTTCCAGCAGACTGTGCCAAAGTGTGAAATAACATGTGTGAGAGAGAGTGAAATCTGGGAAGGGCTTCACAAGCACCACTGTGCTTGGTCACTCTCTCTCCCCTCTCACCTTCCACCCACCCCTTTTTTATCCTTTTTTTCCCTTTTCTCTTTTTCCTTCCCCTTACTTACGACCAAAGTGGCATTTCAGTCCATCTCTGGGAGGGATGGTGTTCAGTGTGTGTGATTTCACCTAGACCACATCTGAGACACTGTCCAGCAGGTTCTCCAGGTGAAATCTTGGGAAGGTTCCCTTGAGTGGAAATAATCAATTGCTGTGCTTTCCATGGAGAGGATGGGAAAAAAAAAAGAAAAATGAATAAAAAAAAGTGGTTCCTTGTCTCCGTTACGATTCCTGAGTGATGTGTACCTGGGACAAGAGGCAGCACAGCATTCCAGTGTGTGAGAGGAGGCATTCATCTCATTTCTGTCAACCACCTCTAAAATTCCCCCTTGTCTAATGCACTGGGTTAATTTATTTTTTTCAAGCATTACTGATGACTAAAAATCTTAGTATTTTATGACTCTTGAGTATTGTGTACTGTTGGGCACTGTATTAATATTAACACTGTGCAATATGAAAATAATATTTCCAAACCCTTGAAGGGTAGTATTTAAAACACAACTTCTGTCAGCTTCATCTTTTTTTTGTAGAGATGTAATTGCACAAATAATTTCATTGAACACATTTTCATGAAACACAGAAAGGTAATGTAAGATAAATGCCATATACAAAGTCTATTTTCTTTTACTAGAGTTTTTAGCCTTTGATATGTTACATACAGTGTATTGTATCACAATTTGAATTTTTTGAGCTCTACATTGAAAGTGGAGGTCAGCTAAAATGGTGCCATATGAATAAAGGATAAATGGGTGGATTTAAGTTAATATTTTACTTTTCTAAGTTACTCTTTTTTTTTTGGTTTGTTTTTCCAGATATTCAAGTTTCTGACAACTTTTTGAAAATACTAAGTATCACTCCAAGGAAATGTTACATATATATATATTATAATGTTTTGTTGTTTATTTCTTTTTGGTTTTCTGCAACATCTACAAACACAAATCAAGAATTGTGAGAATCTATTCAGAATATTCTTTTGTGCAACTTTGTGTACTTACGAATAACATAATAAAACCTTGTCATAGTCTTGTTTACAAGACCAATGTAAAGTTTATCTAGAAGTTTATTTACCTTTCCATGGATACACTTAATTGATCTGTGGGAACATAAAAGTAGAAAGTACAGAAATACCATATTCTTCCCATTGCTGCTTCCCATCACTGGTGGTTGGAGTTCTTACGAGAATGTTTTTTAATAATCATCTTTCTGTTGAAGCTGCCATAAAAGCTTAATCCATAACTGGTTTGACCACAACTATTCTGTTTCTCAAGCAACACCACTTGCATTACACACAACTCTGGGAATGATTCATTTACTGGCCTTGTGCAGTGCAATGAGGGATGATGTCACTGAACCATTCACAGCTTTAAAAAAACATCAGTGAGTGACATGGAAAAAGTTAAATAAAATAATCACAGTACTAAAAAACTGAGCTGAGATGACAAATGTAGTTAGAAATTGATAAAGTAACTAAAAGAATCTAAAATGTTTCAACTGTGCTTGTAGGTAAGTGTTGATAGTTGTGAAATAGCAGGGAGATGTTGAGTGATACTAAGTGATGTCTTGCACAGAGCAGAACCTCTGGCATGGAGGAGGAGGGAACACCCAAAACACATCTTTATAGAAATCCCTCCCTTTCTGTGATGAAATTCCATCCCCCAGGCACAAGGAGAAATGATGTTTTCAATACATTCTATGTAGACACTGAGTTAAAGCAAAGACAGTGTGTTGATTGAAAACTATGTTAAACCAGAACAAGGATCAAGTTAAGTATGAATGTAAGATTAGTCTTGCAGATTGTATTTTGGTAGATATGCATAGATCTGTAAGATGATAAATACACTCTAATTTAGTTCTTTTTTTGGTCAAGTAATTCTGCATCTTTTTAAAATAAATTTACTTTTTCCTCTTTTGATATCTGTTTCTCTTCACTAGTCCCTTTTATTCATATATGCCTGGGCTTTTAAAAAAGAATTATAAAAGTAGATCTTTCTGATGCTTCAGTAAAATGCAGACTCTACATAAATAGGTATAATCATTTTCGAAGTGGTTTTATGGGTTTTTTAATTAAATGTATTTTTAGTGTTTGATTTGCTATCATTAAACTACTGCCATGATATTTACTGTGCATCAGGACACTCAGTAGTAGTATGTTGACTTCCACAGTTTTTCCTAATTACTTGAGCATGGACATAGTCAGATGTCCATATCCTTTTGGTGGATATTTTTTAAGGGAACAAAACTAAAGGAAGGATGTGGTTATGCATCTGAATTTACTATTTTGCCGAAATTATGCATTTTTCTTGTAAACCTAGCAGGTACATTGGGTTATTTTCAGGTTCTGACTTGCTTCAACACTGTCATAACTCTGGAGATGGTACTTGTGTGGGATTCTTTGAACTGTAACTCTGCATAACTGACTGTCTAGTAAATGCTGATCTTTAATCTGGTTGTTTAAGCAGGAGGGACTGATGCATTCCCTATGAACACAAGTGTTGGAGGCAAATGAAAGAAATTAATTGCCTGCTGGAATTTGCTATCTTCCTGCCCAGGCAGCAGCAGGAGTTTCGACAACCAGACCTCATGTGGTGTGATGGGTGGCAGATAGGTGAGATGAATCCCACGTTGGCTTGAGAGCAACCAGTGAGTCACTGCATACGTCCCTTTTTAAAAGCAGGAGTGTTGTAAGGGTGCTGACCTAGGGATGCAAATGAGGCAAGGCTTGTATGGGAAGTAATGTCATTTATGAGATCAAACTGATAGAAATATTTAGGCTCTGTACAGATGTCTTTGTTCTGCTGGTTTGTATTTGAGATAGTGTTTCTGTCTCCTCTTTTCCCCAGTTTTCTTTTTTCAGGGGTACTGATTGACAGGAAGCTGAACATGAGCCAGCAGTGTGCCAAGGTGGCCAAGAAGGCCAATGGCATCCTGGCCTGTATCAGGAATAGTGTGGCCAGCAGGACCAGGGAAGTGATTCTTCCCCTGTACTCAGCACTGGTTAGGCTGCACCTTGAGTGCTGTGTCCAGTTCTGGGCCCCTCAGTTTAGAAAGGATATTGAGGTGCTGGAGCACGTTCAAAGAAGGGCAATGAGGATGGTGAAGGGACTGGAGCACAGGTCCTGCGAGGAGCAGGAGTGGTTTAGTCTGGAAAAGAGAAGGCTNAGGTCCTGCGAGGAGCAGCTGAGGGAACTGGGGTGGTTTAGTCTGGAGAAGAGAAGGCTCAGGGGAGACCTTATCACTCTCTACAGCTGCCTGAAAGGAGGTTGTAGCCAGGTGGGGGTTGGTCTCTTCTCTCAGGCAACCAGCATAGGACAAGAGGCACAGTCTTAAGCTGCACCAGGGGAGGCTTAGGTTACACATTAGGAAGAAGTTCTTTACAGAGAGAAAGACTGGGTGTTGGAATGGACTGCCCAGGGAGGTGGTAGAGCCACCATCTCTGGAGGTGTTTAAGAAGAGACTGGATGTGGCACCGAGTGCATTGGTCTAATTGACAAGGTGGCATTGGGTCAAAGGTTGAACTCAATGATCTCAGAGGTCTTTTTCAACATAGTTTATTCTGTGATTCTGATTCTCTGAATATATTTGATATTCAAACTCTCAACAGTATAGATTAGAAATACCTTGCTGTAATTCAAAGAGTGTCCAGCATAAAAATAGACCAATACCTCTTTTAATTTCTTTGAGATGAGGATCCCTCTGATTTTTATTTCCTTGCCAAATTCTTCAGGTCACATATGACATTTCTTCCTGTTTGATAAAGTTAAGGTGAACCATAATGAAAATGAGTTATCTTCTAAGCTGGACTGCCTTTTCTTTTGGGCTTATTCATTGCATGCTTGTAAACTAAGGATATATAAACATTACTTTTCCAGTTCTTTGGAGGATCTAGCTAAACTACTTCATTCACTATCTCATGATAATTGTATTGAAAGATAAATATATTTTTTTTATATTTTGATTTAACAATGTAGTAATTATCCTAATTGTAAGCAAGAGTGGTTCATAGAGTAGTTTGGGCAACTTGCTGAAGTTCTCAATGAGGTGTGTTGTATTGTTTTGAGCATCAAGGACATGTACAATTCTATGTACTATCTGGCAGGCTGATTGTGAAAGGAGATCAATGGATCTCCTTTGCAATGAAAAGACAGTTTCCTGCTCTTTCTTTTAGAAGGTGCTCTTCTTTCTTGCTTACATCCTATTGAGAGCCAGTTTTGTAAATTCTATGGGGGAAAGATTTCTCCATCATTTAGGCTGACATTTACTTTGTAATGATCTCAGTACTTTTTACATGTCTTCTTTTTCTCTGCATCCTACATTTTGTTCTTTACAGCTTTTACTATTCCTCATATTTTAGAGGGAGTGTTTTCATTATCTCAGATTTTTCTAGGGCTAACTGATCATCCATTTTTTGGTCCACCTTTGTGGACTTTCTCCTGTTTGTTTCTCAGCTGAGCAGACTTAATTCTTTTTCTGTGATTCCTTAACTGAACTTCTCTTGCCATGTTATCTCTGTCTTCAGCTGTCTCATCCTGGGGCAAACAGTGTTAAAGTGACTAAAAAGAGGAAATTTTCCTCTTTTGGTATTACAGGTATTATTATAGTTTTTAAAGGTATATAATATTACTGTGGAAGGAAAGGTAGATGTAATAGTTATGTAAAAAGTTAAATTATTGGTAAAAATGTAATAGCTTGGTTAAACTCAGAATTTTAGAAAAATTGGTTCACTTGAAAAATGAGAAAATTGCTTGGGTTTTTTTTTCCCAGCCTCTGCACATATTTTATACAGCATTCTCTTTGGGATCCCTAAGAGAGAAGATCCTGCTCTTTTCCTTGACAAGTGTGTAAATTGAAGAGTAACAGAATCTGGACAAGGAGGGAATTCAGAGAAAGAAATAAATCCTTCTCCTGCGATGCGTGTAGGAAAATAAGAATCAATAAAAGTTTAAAAGATAAAGTATTCTATATAGATTCAATTAATTACATGCAGAAAAAGTACCTTGTTCTCTGTGGAAGCCATGTGCCTTCAGAAAGTAAAAAGTACAGTTAAAAAAAGGGTGCATCTTCTTCAGTTTCAAATATTATCCCTTCGAATCAATGATGGATTGTGTAAAAATATTTCTACTTTTTCAAACCAGTAAGATTCTGTTTGCAAGAGATACCAGTGGACACCATTCTTTATCTCTGGGTGATGGAAAATACCAGTATGTTATCATATCACAATTTCAATATATTTCCTCCTATTTTTACTTCTTAGCCCTGACTTTGGAAATACGTGGCTTTATTTCAAATTATTCCATGATAATGCTTTTCTTTGACATGTTTGCCTTTGTTCTGTATCTGAGTACCAGCAAGGCCTGTTATCAAGATGGGAAACATAGAAAAACGTTCTTTTTTGCAGTATCTCTGAATAATTTCTGCAACTTCACCTATGCAGTCTTGTAAATCGAACTGCTACATCAAAGAATAAATCTAATGTGGGTATATAGGCTTTCAGGTGGTATGGAGAGCATCACTCTGAAAATTTATTCTAATTTATGTAGGTTTGGAAAGGATTTTCTGTTTGTTTCTTGTATGCAGAGATATTCAAATTATCTTATCCTTGGTATTGTTATTTAGTATCGAGTAGCCCATACCAAATAAAACCAGAATGTATTTTTGGTAAGTGAGGAACAGCAGGTCCTGAAGGGTTTAAAATAGATGATATATGATACCAAGAATAGCCAAGTGCCACTTAGCCAACCTGAGAAACTATTCAAAGAGCAAACCAAAATGGAGGGCAGTTCTATACTCCATGCTTTCACTAACATTTATTTTGCCATTTTTGCTTTGTTTTGCTTCAAGCTTTTAATTAAGATTTCCTTGGCTTTGCTGACCCATTTCTATATTGTTAAAGGCAATAGAAAAGAGGCTGCCAGGATAGCAGAAGAGATCTATGGAATAGTCCCAGGTAAAGTAAAAATATCAACTCTCTAACATTTAAATGTATGTTTGATACATTTTTGTAACTCGAGGATTTAAATCTGAGTTGCCATGAAATGAGGAATTTGTTGCTAAATGCATGGGTGAATGTTTTAACCTGAGGTGCCTTCTATTTCTGGGGTCCTTGCAGTGTCAGTATGTGTTGGCACGATTTAGGTGTGCAAAATATGAGACCCCAGCTAGAATGAGGACAACATTTGCTCAAGGCACTATGGTAAATAAAAACATTGTCCTCGGAAGCAAGGTGTTATTTAGCAGTGGTTACAGTTGTTTTTACTGAATATCCAGCTTTACTGCCAGAGAATATTTAGGGAAAAGATTTAGCGCTATTTTAAAACTATTGATTTTCTGAAAGGAGATGCTAGGAGGATGTAAGTAATGACTTTATGGATCCAAGCCAAGAATCCTTGTTTTGTTAAATCAGATGGTAAAAATGAATGCAGCTAAAATTGTTCTAAAAAATATATAGTGAAGGAATATATTGTATTTCACAGATTATTTAGTTAGTCATGGTTTTGTTTTTAGCATGGTGATTTTACTTCACATCACTACTGTAATAGTGAGTAGACATGTGTTTGCATGCCTGTTAATTCCACTAATTAAAATGACACAGTATTTTAAATTTACTGCTAATGAAGACTTATTTTCCTAGTTGAAGATTCTTATCAGTGTTGTGACATCATACATTATTATGTGACTCATTTGTTGGGCACTTGGTTAATGAAGGATTGTGCCATCATGAACAGGCACATGAACAGGACCAGAACATGGGTGGTGTGAGATGGCCACCCAAAGCAAAGAGATAACATCTGGCCAAGAGAAATACTGCAGCCAAGCATTTTTTACAAAGCCTCTATATATACAGGCATGTCTTGGCTATTAACTTATATTTTTATTCTCCAGAATATTGTGTGATTCCAATTATTTGTTGCTGTCATTGTTTTCCAAGCACCTTTATGCAATCATAGTCAGACGTGGCAAACAGCAGTTTTTTCCTTCATGCAAGTTCTTATGGAGGTGCCTTGAAATTCAGCAGGCCAAAATATTTTTATTGCAAGTTGCCATTTGCAAAAAGCCATTAAGGATAATCTTACAAAATGTAACATCATGTGATGCTGTTCCTGGGGCACTGTATCATATTACAGTCAGAGCTTCACAGCCTTTTCCCTTTGCAGTGAAGTAGCACAGCAGCAGTAGCAGGGCTGCTAAATTTATCCATAGGCGTTTAAATAGAGAGTTCTTTTAGTCATGTCGTTCACAGCTGTGAAAGGAAGATGTGCCCCATATGGGAACTATATTTGCCACATGTTTCAGGGAGGTAGGTTGTGGTGGCTGGCACGGAACTATGGAGTAGCATGTGTTGTCATGGTGAGGCATGTGTGTGCATACACATGCATTGGAAATGCATGTGATAACATGCACTTGCATGTGTTATACTCTATGCATAAAAGCTTAAATAAGGCACTGTAGGTTCTGTTGTCTGAGTTCCTTCTGAATCTTCCTGCTGTATAAGGACTCTGGGCTTTGTCACTTGCAATGTCTTCTGATTTTCTGAACTGAGCTTGCCTATTTCAGTCACCAGCATGAGGAGAGGTACGGGGTATTTTGGATGTTTCCAAGAAGATGTTTCTCAGTCTCTGCTTGGTTCCTGTTTCCATAATTTTGGCTGAGGCATTCTACTTGGTCATTCAGAGCCTTGTCATATATTGTGCCAGCTTCCTGTCTTAGAAGCCCAGGAAAGCTCCCTAAATAAATGGAAATAAAAATAATAACTATAGTTAAAACTCTAACCCTACAAACTCAGGTGCCTCCTGGCTCTTGGGTACACAAAAGGAGACTCCCTTGGCCAAGGGTGAAACCTCTGCTGTGTCCTTGGCCTCAAGTCCTCATGGATGTGTCTGTGCCTCTCATTGATTTCTTCCTGCCTTGGGTAACATTTGAAATGGAGATAAATCACCCTTTCCATTCTTTGTGGTCTGCTATGTAGCTGAAAAAATTAAACAGGACAAGGGTTTCAAATACAGTGCCCATGGGGTTTCTGTACACCAGAGCATGAATGCAAACACTGGTATTGCTTCTGTCCTGTGGCACTGTAAATGCAGCTGGGCTTTGGAGAAATACCTCCTACACATTGTGTTGTGGTACAGTTATAAATTTTAATATGGGACAAGTAAATTTTCTCTCTACTTGAGTGGCAGGGATTTAATCTGAGCTGACTGTCTAGTCTGTAGATAGTAGCTATGATAAAGACTTTCTTTTCTTGGCAAGTAAATATATTAAGAAAAAGGGCAAGTGAGCCTACATGAAGGAATCTGAACAGTTCAACATCTCAAAATTATTAAAGGAGAAAAGTAAAGCCTCAGGCAGAATTTGTTTTTCCATGTATTTTCTAAAATCTTTAAGTGAAGAGGATGATGAAACATATTACCTGGTAGTCTGAGATGGAGGATGTTACTTATAAAATTGTCAGTTCAGGAAATAAAAACTGCCAGAGACATTCCAGAATTCATTTGATGGACAAGTCATCCCCACGTCTCCCTGATATGCATCTCTTAACAAAGTGTCAAGGAAGCTGGGATGCAATTTGTGTCAAAAGCTCCCTAGGAAAGGCAGAGGCTGATACACTTTTGAATAGGAGAATTGCAGGGCTCAAAATTCTCCTTATGAGACCCAGGAGCACTAAGCTAGCAATCTTTGTTGAAGCATTTTTTTAGCCATTCTATTAAAAGTTTTGCCAAGAAGCTTTTGTGTAGGTCCCTTAATGAGCAGCTGGCTTTCTCAGGATTGCTGAGCCCTCAACTGCTCTACTGAAATCAATTTATCAAACAGTTTCACTACCCGCCCCACATTGATTTCAGTCCTGATCTGCATTCACATGTGGCTGTGTTTCCCCCTTTCCTCTCGGGATCTGCTTTTGCTGCTCATCTGTATCAGCTCCATGCCCTTGCTGTTTCAGGCAGCTGGGCAGACCGATCCCCTCTCCACGATGCTGCCTTCCAGGGACGCCTCCTTTCTTTGAAAACCTTGATTGCACAGGTAAAAGCCCACAGGTAAAGAAAAGATTGGTTTCGCATGATTTGCATCTATGAGCTGATGAGCTGGTAATAGACTGAAGCAGGACATAAGAAATATGGGTGTATGAATAATATATGAGCACAAACACTTTGGGGCATGCATTAGTTTGCTTAGTTAAGATGCTGGGGACAAGCCCAGGACAAAGACTGTTACAGCTTGTAGCTTGTATGATAAACAGTGATTCTCGTGCTCTTTCTCAGTGATAAACCATGCAAACTGGGCTTGAGAATAGGGACAAACACTATATAGAGACAATAAAAAAACTCCAACATTAGAAAGCTGAGAAAGTGTATATTGCTTTATATAAAGGGAGAGCTGTCACCCTGAAACCCTCTGCTCCAAATGAAACCAAAAGAAAGAGAGGAGGAAAGAATACACCAGAAAGGTCAAGAAGCTGGATATGAAAAGAGATAGTTTATGGTTGTTCATGCTTTGCCAACCATCTTCCTTTCCCCATCTCCCCTTTCCCCCAAGGTAACTGCAGGGAGATTAATTCCCTGAGTGTAAAGCTCTATGACTTGGCCACCAGACTTTTTATGGTCAAGGTAAATAATTTTTACCAGTGAGGCCACAGCTCAAGTGGAGAATATCTCCAAGGAGTGGAGCTTCCAGTGTGAAAGCCTCCATTCCGGACATATACTGAGGAATATACTGAGACATATACTGAGGACTTTTAGCTGCAGCTAAAAGAGGTTGCTGTTTACAGACAGTATTTCCCCTCCCATTTCCTGATCCCTCTTTCCTTCACCTGCTGATATAAAATGATTTTTATGGAAAAGGAAGTTATGGAGGTTAAGGATAAAAAGGAAGAGGGTTTATTCACTCAGGGATTTGATGGTTTTCTGACCCCCTCTATCTCCATTTATGCTGACCTTACACCATCTGATTAATGGAGCACCCTGTCTTGTGGTTATTCACTAGGTGCCCTAGTTATGCACTGGAGAAACACCCAGTGTTGTGATTGTACATAATTTAGTTAATCCACCCTTTCTCCTTCTTCTGAAGACATTTAATTTTGGGACTGAAGGATCAGGGTCCTTGCGGATGAAAAGAGACCAAGGCAGCAACATCTGTAGAGCCTGAATTGGAGCTGATTCACCACAGCTTGATAAATGTAAGGACAAAACTGTTCATGGATCAGCACAACCATTGCTCATTGCTTCTAATATAGTTACACTACTACGCTAAAATGAAATATGGGACTATCTTTAGTATATATGGGGTACCCAGAAGTCTCTACTGCAGGACCATAGCTTTCAAGAAAGTAGTGAGCAATGCCTGGACATAAGAAAATGATGTAGTGGTGGAGATTTGAAAGAGCCCAAGAACTGACCAATGCCTGTTTCAGCACTGAATCACAAGAGTTTGGTTTTCATGTACAGTGAAAACAACGTTTAACATGAGCAATGTTTGACAATCATGGTAAGATCTATAACTCATTCTCCATTCCATAATGGAAGGGTTTGCTGTTTTGCCCAAGATACCAGTACTTATTCTTTCACTTGCAATGACCATGTTATATTTGTTAAATATATACATATGTGAATAATGATTGAGAATAGGTCTCCTTATTAGGAGTCTCTAGAAGACATTGATCTTGAAGGCATATGTTGATCATCAAGTATGAAACAACTAGACAATTACGAAATTGAATAATCTCAGTATTTTTTCAATTTGTCTGTACCCCTGGCGCTGTTGTAATGCATGGAAATTTTTAACGACAACTTTTACATTAATAATGTTTTCACATGACTGAAAACCGATTGGTTTTCTATCAGAGAACACCGAGCCTAAAGTGATCATAATGGTTGCTTTTAGTACTCACGGCGTCAGGACTGATCACTTTTTGCAGTGTTGCTCACAGGTACTCATTTCTGCCCGTCACATTGGCTACTGCTACCGAAAAGTGCATTGCTGCCATCTTGTGAGCTGTCCTGTCTATAGCACATCAGCTAGAGACAAACTGCTTCAAAACACGACATCGAGTGGAAAACAGAGCTGCTTCCAGGCCTTCCATGTTCTCACACATGGTTGTAAAATCTTAATTATCAGGAGATTTAGTTGCATACTGGGGAAAACACGTGTGACAATAGCTTTCTCCTTTGTTAATATGTCTGCTTTGTCTTTGTGCAGAAATAGATGTGGCAGCTGTCATTTAGGGAATTATGGGAAATATTTTAGGGAAATACTTTTAATAATGTGTTTGTAAATCACTGTTCTTTCTTTCACTGTGAAACATTTTCTGGGTGGTCAAATAAGAGGAACTGATCTTTGGGTGAGATTTGTCTCACCCGTCTTACAGGTTTACCAGATATTTGGTACCTCTGAGTAATACTGGGTACTCTATATAATCAAGGGAAGAACTTTTAGGACACAATTCTTCTGATCTACTGGAAACAGCTGCTTTAGCATAGGATGAATGATATCTTAGGGAAGCCTGTTTCTCCCCACGGAAGGAGCTGCCAGCTCTAGCCAAGCTGTTGATACTTGTGCTAGAGGCATCCTTATTCAGGAAAGTGATTCCCACCAGTTATAGGTCCTTGGCCTAGACTTAATAGGGAAGGTAATGCCACCCTTATAAGTTAAAGAAATGTGGTGTCTTTCCTGCGACTGACAGTGCATCATAAAAATCTAGAAATAGAAGGCGTATCTTCCTGATATGACCTTCCTGCCTCTTTCACCCCATCACCAGCTGTGTATTGTGTGGACAAGAACTGAAGCACTGAACAGCACTAATCCAACACAAGCAACTTCCCTGGACACACACCCGGTAACACAGCACTCCACAGCCACGGCCTGACTTCCCTTTGCACCCATGCCAGCCCTGGGGGAGCTGTGTGGTCCAGGCAGGGCTATTTCCTCACACGCCTGTCCTGTGTTTAGGGTTTCAACGTGAACCTGGTGACGACAGACCGTGTGTCAGCGCTCCACGAGGCCTGCCTGGGTGGCCACGTCGCCTGCGCGAAGGTGCTGCTGGAGAACGGTGCCCACGTAAGTCCTGGGGAAGTCAGCGGGGACAAAGGCACCTGGAGCTCAGATATTCCCTGCATGGTGGGGATATTGAACAGGCTGTCTGTCTGACAGGCTAAGATGTGGATATACAGGAGCATCTGAGACAGAAATGTGGAAAAATAAAACAATGCTTTGTGTCCATGGATGATGGATTTGCCTTTGCCCCGTGTTACAGCATTATTCTCCTTTGTTTTCCTTCTGTGTGTGAAACAGAGTTATGATTGATGGAAAAGGAATGAAAGATACTAGGCGAAAATAACCTTGAAGAAAATAACTTATCCCTTTTTTGTCTCCCTTAATGATCACTGGGATTACCTCCAGTTTTCTGTGGGATGATTAGGGAGTCTCATGTGAGTAAAAATAGATATGCTTGAAGCAATGAAACATTATATTTGCTAGTAAAATAACAATTCCCACAGTTGAACCTAAGGTAGAATACATGTTAACAATGGAGATAAAGGAATAGACGAAATACGTAAGAATATTTTTGTTTCAGCTGCATTTGCAAGTACAATTTATATGGCAAGAAACCAAGCAACACCAAAACAGGCAATCAAACTACCCTCTGCAGAAGAAAATGAATTTGTTAATTTCCTAAACTCTGTGCCAAAATTCAATCCCTTAGAAGAATGAAAGGAAAACTTCTTTCTAATCAGTTTTACTTGATTTTGGTATATTAATAGAATTGCCTTTTCATAACTTAGAGAATCTTCTCTGAGCTTTTTGTTGTTTTCCTAAGAAAGTAATTTATTCCTAGTGTGATACATAGCTCCACTGTTTTTTGGTTTTAGCTTTCCTCCTTTCTGTTCATAAATGAAGTTAACAGGCTGTTGTCTAACTTCTGGAAGAACACACACCATTCTGCTGCTCTCCTTTTTTTGCTGTTCTTTCCTTTATTTTCCTTTTTTACCAAACCATTTACTCCACAATGGCTGTCTTACCATTCTTTCCTCTTTTACCAGTTAAACCAATGCCCAATGAAGAGGGAAACCAATGAAGTAGTTTTTGTTCTCCACTTATCTCCTTGCTTACCCTTGGTTATCAGCTTGCCTGCATTGCTGGCCCTGTTGTGAAGTGATGCTGATAGACCTCCAGTGCCTCCAGAGCTCCAGCCACATCTGCCTGATGAGACTGAGGGCAGGCAGGGGGCAGTGGAAATCATACAAACTGTCACGTGCTTGCATAATCCATTGCTCCTCTCCAGTGTGCCACAGAGTTAGAGACGTGCAGATTTGCTGCATGAATTGGCCCTGAGGGTTTGCTATGTAGTTAAATACAGCATAAATAGGCACGTGGTGTGATTCTTGGGGTGTCCTGCACACGGCCGGCAGTTGGACTCGATGATCCTGATGGGTCCATTCCAAATCAGCATATTCTATAATTGTATGATTCTGTGATTCTATGATCTACAGCAATGTGCACAGCATAATTCAGGGATGCTGCTGTCCCAGTGGAGAATGGTAACAGTGGTTCTTGCCAGGTCTTTACAACAGAGGTGGGGGAAGAAAATTGTTTCTCTCTTGCATAGACACACATGCATAGGAACTCTTTCAAGCTCCTTTTCTGTTTGGGATTAAACTATGTTTCAGTGAAAATTTGGAAATGTGTTTTCAGGTGAAAGTATGAAATATAAAGTAAATGTTTTCATTTAAAAAGCAAAGCCATTTTCATTTGATGGTGTTCTACCTTGAGGCTGGTGCAAACTAGATTGTCATGAAGATACTCAACTTCTCCACATTTAAAAAAAAAATCTAAAATTGCATTTTTTAGCAGCTCTGGGAGATTCAAGGAGGTTCATAGCAGGCAGTGTCACTGCCTTCTGCCACTAGTTATCTGGGAAAGAGGGTAGACATCAAACTAGAATGTTATTTGTGTTATGTGGCAACCTATAACACAAGACATAACACATATACAAAAAAGTTGTAAATAAAATTATTTCTGAAATTACACAAGACAAGAGTCTTATTCTGGTGCATTTCTGGTGTGCACATGAGGCACGCTACAAGGGTGTTCCTCTTAAATCAAATTATCTCAAGTGTGTCTTGCCATTCCAGGTCAATGCAGTCACCATCGATGGGATTACCCCTCTGTTCAATGCCTGCTGCAGTGGCAGTGCAGCGTGTGTCAACATGCTGCTTGAATTTGGAGCAAAGCCACAGCTGGGGAACCACCTGGCTTCGCCCATTCACGAAGCTGTCAAGAGAGGTAATGGTCAGGGTGTGAGTGCAGCTAACAATAACTAAGTGAGGCATATGTCTTTTATTGATGATAAGGTATTTAAAACCAATAATTTCCATACTAGTATGGATAAATAGGCTTGGCTTTTTCGCAGCTCTTGTCCCCCAGAGGTTGTATCTGGGTGTGTTCTGCTGCGCAGTAATTCAACAACAGCTCTCCACAGGTCACAGGGAGTGCATGGAGATCCTTCTGGCTCATGAGGTTGACATTGACCAAGAAGACCTGCAGCACGGGACACCTCTCTACGTGGCTTGCATGTACCAGAGGACAGACTGTGTCAAGAAGCTTTTGGAGCTAGGTACATCTAGAAAAGGGGCCAGGGGAGAGCTGTTGTGGTTTGAGCCAGTGCTGCTGGTCTCTCTGGACTGCCTTCCCACTGCAGACATTATGGGTTATTTCTACAAGAGGTGTTTGGGCAGCCTGAGTCTGTGATACTCATTTGAGGCTATTAAAAATTTCACCTGCATTGATGAAGACGAAGAAATTTCCTCACTAAAAAAAAAGCTGTAATTATAGACACATTCCTGGGGCTATCTGAATATGAAAATAAAATTATTTTCATTTTCTAGAATGATAAGAGAAATCAGACAATGCTGGCTAATATTACTGACCAAAATCAATCCTTGATTATGATAAACTGCTATGTTAAACATTAACTTCACCTATTTCTCAGTGGATGATGAAGGCAGCAGTAAAGCTGCTTGGAAGAATAATCACTGCAGGTCCAGGCACAGCCAATGAGCTAGCATAAATTTTTGCTGTCAGTGTACATTAGTTGACTTACACCCACTCAAAGTGTGGCCCTGCTGTGCCTGGCCAGCCTAGGGCAAACATTTTGCTTGGTGTGCTCCCAGAGTTATTACAATGAAATATCTGAAGGTTTTTTGTGTGTTTCTCCCACACACTCCTCCTGGCAATTAAATTAAATTAAATCCATGTTAGATTTCATGCTATTAACAAATCTAAAGAGCACATAGTAGGCTATAGGGTTGAGGGTTGAGCTGCTCAGTTCTGACCATTGCAGGCAGGGTTTGGTGGCCTAGAGGACTCTTACAGAGCAGGTGTTTGACCTGCTGAGGTTTTCACAGCTGCTATTGAGAGAAAGGAGGGAGTCCTGTGTGCTATCCATCCCATTCATTTACTGGGGCTACTGGTGGAAACCAGCCTGTGTTATGTGGGTTCAGACAGTTCCCACTGCCTCCCAGATCTAACCATGGACTCTTGTTCACTCAAGGAGCTAATGTTAATATGGGGAAGCGATTAGACACCCCCCTCCATGCAGCAGCAAGGAAGTCCAGTGTGGAGGTAATTGTCATGCTGACAGACTACGGTGCTAACCTGAAATGCAGAAATGCTGATCTCAAATGTGCCCTGGATCTTGCTATACCCAACAGCAAAGTGGAGCAGGCACTTCTGCTTCGGGAAGGTAATGACTTCCTTTCTTCTTTTCATTTTTTTAATTACCTAAGTAGATTTTCTTGACTGCTTTTATAAATAATGCTTTATATGAATTCTCTTACCTTCTCTGCTGTTTTCAAACCTGCAGTGCATGACACAGAAATGAGTAAGAGATCTCTGTTTCGTTGCTACATCTGCCACCTAGTGCTAAGTAAAAAGTGGATAAATTGGTCAGTTATTCTATGTTTTCCTGTCTACTGAAGGAAAATCATATATATTTACCTATACAGATTCTAAGAGTGAAAAACTGCTGTGAAACTTTATTCATAGATATTATTTTAATACTACCACCTAGTGTTCAGCCCCATACTGTGGCTCAACGTCCTGCTTCCTGCAGAAAAAGTGACACGAGTGTGTGTCCTCAGTTGCCAGGAGAAAGCAGAGCTGTTTGCCAGGTGGCTGTTGAGCTTGACAGCACACAGCTCTTCTGTGTGCTTCATGGGGCTTCAATCCCAGCACAGACCAGTGCTGTCCTTCTTGTAATTCATTATCTTTCCAGTCTACTCAAAGAAACTTCTGAGCAGAAATGAATCCAGATCTCCCTGTGCTGTTTTCTTCTGCAACACATTTGGCCAGAACTTGATGTGTCCAATAGCAATACCCCTGTGATATGGAATTGCTGAACCTCCCCCTTCCTCTCCCCTCCATGATTCCCAGCTCACTGGTAACCGATTAGTCGGTCTGTGCCCCTCCAAGGCTTTGCTGATGTGGAGGGTGAAGAGTGCTCCCCCGTGCAGGCAGCCTGCCACCTTCCTGAGCCTGCTCACAACCACCAAGGACCAAACCAGGAAGTGCACTAAGAGCCCACTTCCAAACAGCTCTTGGATGGTAAATTAATAATTGTCAGTGTTGCATATAGGCTTTGTGCCAGCCCTCTGAGGTGGGCTTTATCAGCCTGTTTAGGCTTCTAAATTCTCCTCTAGTAAAAGCACAGATTATGAAGCCTACCTGTAAGATATAAGGATGGGCTTTTAAGCATACATCTCTACCTGTTACATGTCAAACACTGCAGTGATTGGTACTGTCTGGGCAGAAACTGGAGCAGCAGGATTAGGACAGGGGTCAAAAACTAAGCACCTCTGCACAGCTGTAAAGGTTACAATAGGAGCAGCTCCAGCAAGGGGAAAGCAAAGGAGAGACAGGGACACATTCACTAGGAATTTGCATTTGCACATCCAAGCATGTAACTGCAGAAGCAGTGGAGCCTCATACCCAGTGGATTAGTGCCTGGTGTGCCCCGAGTCACCTGACACGTGGTGAGGGGTGGTGGGGGCAGCTCCTGGTCCCCCTGTGGGGAAGCCACGGGGCAGCACCACTGTGGGCAGCACCACTGTGGGCAGCACTGTGCCCAAGCCGGCCTCCCCATTGTCCGGACCAGTCCTCTGACAGCTTTCCTACCAGTCCACCTTCTGATGTTTAACGAGAGTTTTTTCAGGTGAAGCAGCCATTCCCCCGGGGCTAGGAAAGGAAAAAGGGGCCTCTCATCTTAGTGGTTTTTTTTAGTTTTGTTTTTACCCTCGATGACTTTTTGCATAAAACTTTTGAAGACTTTCTATCTTCAACATGTTTTCCCTTCAGTCAGACTTAGTTAAAAGTGGACTACATAGTAAGAAAATATTTTGAGGAGCACTGATAGACATACCTAGATATTCAGAGACAGTGTGGTCATATAAAAAGGCTAAGTTGCAGTTACTATTTGTGCTGGTACCTGCTGAGACACCAGTGGTTGGAAGAAGCACGATCTGTATATATGAACAACTAACTGCATTTATCCTGTATGTTTATTCTTACAAAACTGCTGGGAGTTGTCTTACACCCTGAGCAAGGGCTATGTATCCTGGAGCTCTCTCTCCAGTGCGGACAATTTTATGGTACTTTAAGTGTTTGCTCAAGAAAAGATGCAGAAAAGCCTAGCTGTGCATACAGAAGAAGGGTTTTAGTGCTCTTAGTTTTCAAATTGCTGAACCAACTTTGACAACATAAATTAAATATGAACAATAATGTATTTAGCCATCTCTGACTTCAGCAAGTCATTGTGTAGTGCTTGATCTAACTTGCAAATCTTGCTGGTGTTTGTTGCTTTGACTTATACTGGTGGTGAGGTTGGGGTGCTTATTCTTGCCTTTCGGTTTTTCCCCCCCAGGTCCATCCAGCCTTGCCCAACTGTGCCGGTTGTGTATCAGAAAGCATCTAGGTCGGTCGTGCCTATATAAAGTCCATAAGCTGCACCTGCCTGAGCCACTTGAGAACTTTCTCCTTTATCGATAAGTCTGTGACTGTGTTTATACTGGAAAACAAAGAGGAACAAATGGTTATTTACTATAAAATTATTATAACAAAGAAAAAAATCAAACGCATCATTTACATTAGCTGCTACTTGACAGTGCAAATTGAAAATACCTTTTCACAGACAGTGAATAATATTATGGATACAGTTCCCTTGTGGTCTATTGCCACATCCACTTACACCAGCCTGAGAAGTTGTACAGCTCTTGACATGTGTTTGATGCTTGACATGTTCTTGTAGATCCACATGCACACATTCACCCACTACCTCCCTGCTTCCCCCAGGCCCTCTTCACCCCTCCCCGATTTTCCCTGCATTTAGGGCTATATTTATTTGTGTAGTATCTGTGCGGCTTCTTCCCCTTATCTATTCAATTCAATGTCAAAATCAACGTAGTGGCTGTTATTCTTCCACTGGTGTGAGAACAAAAGCTTTGAGTGCTGAACTTCAGCTGTATGTAATATATTGCACATCTTTTGTCAGCTTTGTCTTCTCATCCTTTCATCTCTTTTCTATAGCTTAGTGAAGTCCTAGCAACTACCAGCAGGCTCTCGGTGTCCAGCCACTACATATACCTGAGCCCACTGCCCCCAGCACTAACACATCTTGTCACTGGAAGTGCAAGTGATATTACCAAACCAGGACAAGGGCTTTGAAGTAAACCCACAAAAATGTGTGAAAGTCTTAACCCCCCCTTAATCTCTTCTAAAAAGAAATCCCTCCAAAGCTCTGTCACCTGAGATCTGGCTGTGCTCATTACACAAGCAATTTTTCTTAGCTCAATTTCAGGACAGAACTGCAAATGTTTTCATAGGCATAATAGGTGAGATTTCCGTGTCTGTCCTTTGCCAAGTTTACAGAAAAGCGAAAGAAGGAGTGTTGCTTTTTTTGGGCTTTGCATGCTTTGACATTTCTCAAGTCCCTGGATTGTAGAACAGGAGTAAAGAAGGACCACTAAAGATGATTGTGCATCACCCAAATGTTCTCTTTGTTGTATTTTTCTCACCAGGAGAGGTTAGCAGGTTTGTCTGCTCCCTCCCCACTATTCTAGAGGCTTTTATTATCTCCCTAGGAGAAAGGATTTTTAGAGTGTTGTAACTTAGTCCATTGTAGTATTAATTTAAACAACGTCAGGATTAGTAGCTCGGACACAGCAAAACTGAACACCTGAACCTCTTTGAGATGAGATATGTGGGATCCAGTGACTGATGCAGGGCCTGTGTGACTTTTTAAAGGTTTGTTTATTTTTCCTATGGAGGTTGTTCTGAGGGGAGAAATGCTTCTTCAGAGCTGGGTTTTTGTAAACTTCAGCCATGAGGCAGGTAATGATGTTTCACTAGTTGTAGTAAAATGGGAAACTGAGTTAAGAGTCTGTCTCCACTCTGCGTAACTTCACAGGTCCAAGAGGCTGCTGACACATTTTCAGGCTGTGAGATGTAGTGATTTCATTATGAGTTAGGCATGCTGGTACCAATTTTCACTGCCCATACATCTTAAGTCAGGGGGAATTGGCCTGCTGGCTCCTGAATACAGGACTGGCTTCCAGCAGCCTTTGAGCTCCTGTCCCTGCTCCAGCAGCAGCAGTCACTCTGGTTTGATGCTAATCCCGTAATGTCACCATGGCAGTTTCTCTCTGTGAGACAAAGGTCTAACGTTTCCCGTACTTCCATATGATTAATTCAGCACAAGTAAGATAAATTGAGCTCCCAGCAGCTCATGAGACTGGACCTTCAATGTTACAGTCAAAAATTAATGCAGTTTTCAGCCTGTGCTGGCACATATCAAATGCTATCTGATGGCAAGAGCTATTGCCCATAAAGTTGTCAATGACATCGATGACCTTGTATAGTACATCATGAATCTCAAAGATTTGAACACTAAATTCTCAAGAGCCTTTGAAAATCAAATACTATCAAGGAAGAAATGTCTATATTAATCTGATGTCAGCAGATCTCTCTCAGTTCTACCTTTACTGCCAACTCACCTGCTCTGTTTTTAAGGTATTTTTAAGGCATTCAGAATACCATCTGCTATCTAGACAGAGCCTCAGCTGTGTGGATTGTAAGACACGCATTGCAATCAAAGAAGTAAGGCAATTTATGGGATCTATTTCAGAATGTGTAATGCTGAATTGATTTCTTTTTGCAATCATCAATAAAAACAGTATTTCACTTGCATAGGATTTTAAATTGAAAAAATGTATCTCCATTAAGAAAATGCAAAGTCTGTTCAGCCACTCAGAAAGGCTTATGTTAAGAAGCAGCACAAGCTGCCCTATATTCCTGATATTAGCTTCCCATCAAAAAACCATTTCACCTTTTCTTCCCTCTGGAGACATCATTCTTCTTAAAATTCTGTATATCAGGGTCTGGAATAAATCAGAAGTGAAGCTCAGAAGTTCTGACATTACGAAATTTCCTTAGAAACTTTTCCTAGACTTTCTTGCTCTTATCTCAAAAGATTAAGTTACCCATTTAATCCCCATTGACTGTGCTTTGTGTTGTAACAATGCATGGAAATACTACTGAGGAAATAGCTGGAGGAGGTATTTAATTTTTTTTGCAGGGGGTATTTAATTTTTCTGCCAGCATGCTATGTTATGTGAGGATAAGGAAAGACTGGGACAATTTTCTATAAAACCACTGAATCTTATTGGTGATTTTTCAGAAAGAGTTTGGAAAATGTGTCAGGCATGGATACAGCTGCTTTTCCCCAGGCAGCAGAAGAGATAACTAATCTCATAAGGTCTCTTTCTTTCAAAACAGGTATCTTCTCTGTCATTCCATGATTATTGACTGAAACCAGTTATTTGGGTAAAGTACAGTATTCATGAGAACACAGACGTTTTTATGTGCTGCAGTGTCCACTGCTATATGACATCCCTCAACAACTGCCAGTACTGTCTGCTGCAGTGGAAAGTGTTGTATGTCTCAAGAAGAATGACTGCACAACATGCTGGCTACTGGGAAAGTTTTTCTACTCAACAACTGTAAAAGTTTTTCCACACAAACACTCACTGATTCTGAGTACAGACACTGACTTTCAGTGTAAAGCACAAGCTCGGGCTGTGGATGCTCCCTAGCCATAAAGTCCCTGCTTCTGAGTGTATTTTGCAGGAGTGGCTTAAATAGGTTACTGATGTGCAATATAAACAAAAAAAACTTACTTTATTATTCTCAATCTGTGGAGTCTGTGTAAATACCTGTGGAGATATTTAGAAGAGACTGGATGTGGCACTTAGCGCCATGGTGTAGTAGACAAGGTAGTGTTAGGTCAGAGGATAGACTTGATGATCTCAGAGGTCTCTTCCAATCTAGTTGATTCTGTGGCTCACTTTTCAGTTTTCTTAATCATCTATTATGAGAGATCCAGTGTGGACTCAGAAAGGCCAGTGATGAGAATCTCACAGATCTCAGCCTAACCAGACTTTGACTTCAAGCCATCATTCTGTAGTCGGTATATGTCTGTCATTGCTCAAGATCCAAAACCAAAATGAAATGAGCTTTTTATCAGCCCTGTCTTTATCTTTAAAATAAGCAGTGTTCATGTCAGCATTCTTTCTACCACAAGATGTATTCCTATGTCTCCAAAGGTCTTTGGAATCCTTTTCTCTTAATTCTCACTGTATTTTTTCTCACACCGATAAGATTTTGTTCATAAGCATGTCTCTCCTGATCAGCTTTCTCCTGGAGTCACATATTTCTTTTCTGTCACTAAGAAAATGGTTTTTAGTTTCCTCATGAGAAATCTAATTAGAGAGGCCTGTCTGCTAGTTGGATATGTTATTTCCCTGGCTCACCAGACTGCTGTGCTGGGGTCACCCATCTCCAAACCTGGCTTTGGAGAAGGGTATACTCCTGTGGCACAGGGACTTCTCAGAGGCTTCTCAGTTGACACACCCTTGTGGGAGCAGGACTCTTCCTACTGGCTGACTGCACATAACCAGTTTGCTCCTGTCTGATCACAGCAAGAGACAGGCTGCTGTTGTTCACGGTTTGCAGTAATTTGTAAATGTAGTTGTGGTAATGCTCTTCTCGCTCCCCTCTTATTGTTATCTCAGCCTCTGGCCCAAAACCTAGCTCTACAGGTTTCCCTGTAATTGAGAGCAATTTTTCCCAAAGTCTTATCTGCCAACATTCTTGCTAAAGGGCCACCTCCTCAGGGACATACAACAGTAAAAATAAATAGACTGACATATTTCTGAATGGTTTAATGAACAATTTTTCTCAGGGTAGCTAGGAAAAGTTACATTCTAATGTGGCTCCTAGTAGTTCTCTGTTTTGATCTCCTGACCAGCTTCTTGGGTTTAAGGTGAGCTCTCTCTCTCCTACACTGCAACTCTGCTATTGGCATTTAAAAATCCTCCATCCTTTCTAGGACTCAACTTTTCATAAGAGATGTGTCAGTCCCTGAATTTTTGTCTGTTCAGCTGAATCTGCCATTCACAGAGTAAAGTTCAAAAGGAGGGAAAATGCTAGGCTGATGAAACTTGCTGTCATACTGTAAGAGCCAAAATTACCCACATTTGCCTTGAGGTACCAATTCCTACCCTCCCAGACAGAGGCAGGCTCTGAGGGACACTGTCCATCCATCCATCCTCGTGTGGGCTCTTTCTTCTTGTGATGGGACATGCCTGTGCCACTACAGTCAGTGAGATGGAAGGTTCATCTCCTCCTGACTGTGTCTTCCCCCAGGGAGCTTAAGCCTGTTCAACATCCACCCCATGGCATTTAGATTTCTTCTCACCACACATACTAGTAAGTAATTTGTGCTGCCCCCATGCAAACACTTGTGAAAGAGGTCAGTGTCCCCTCTGTGCCACTCTCTGCCCTCCACTTGCCGTCTACTGTGCAGGGCAGGAGGCAGAGGGGTTACCTGGCACCTTTCTGTCCCAAACCTGACCTATTTCCTGCAGCACAACTCTGCTATTGGCATTTAACATCCCTCCAGTCCTTATTGGATTGAAAACACAGGTGGTATGTTCCAGCAGAGCATTAGGGCAAGTCTGATCATAACAAAAATGAAACATATTTACTGACTCTTAGTTGAAAAATGTGGGCAACCTGTATTCTGGGGTTACAGTTCATTATGCCTTTGTGTATTTTTGTTTTTCAGAAATTAATATTTTCCACATGCCAATTGCTCACACTTTTTTAATGTTCTGCATGAGATGTATAATGTATTATTGACAAATAGAGATTATTCCATACAGACCTTCTATGTAATTTGATATTTATTTCTTGAAAATTCCTTTATCCTTAAATTCTATACCATTTGTAGAAACTCATGATGCACATTGCAAGCAAATGGAAAAAAAATCAGGTTTGAAATTAAAAGATCTTCAATAAAGGGTACTAGGAATTGAAGAAATCACAATTTGCATATTCAGTTTAGAATAGCATCTGGAAGGGGGTAGAGAGATGAATCAGTAGAGCATGTCATTCAAGCATTTTGTTTAACGAGCTGCCCAAAGCAACACATTAGTCAGCAAACCATTGCAACTAATATATACATATACTTACTAGCAATGGGTAAAGTTTCATGTGACAGATTCTGAACTTACTTTTTAGTGAATTAAACTTATATATTCAGACCTTTCATTCACAGTAATCACAGAAGAGATTAAATAGAACAAAGCTATTGTAAATACAAAAATCCAGCACATACATATAACAATTTTTATTGTTGTACTTACTATGTGGTATTATGTCCTATAAGTTTGGGTTACTGGAATCACATTCACTATCTTGTCTTACTTTCATTCAAGTGCGAAACTGAGGTCAGATAAATACAATGTGAAAAAAATAGAGTGATTTTGGTACTTATGGTAATGACATATTTAATGCTTTTAGCTACAAGATACCAAACACTGTGGACGAGGAAGAGTGGAAAAAACCAGACTCCCAAACCAGTCTTTGCAGGGAAGGCAGAGTTTGTGTTTAAACCTGTGTTTTCTTGAAAGAACCTCACAGAACAATACACAGGCCTTTCTCGTTTTGACCTTTCTCCCAGATGTAGAGATTCACTGTGCAAGTTCTGAAGATGGTAAGAGAAGAAATATCCTGCCCTTTAATAGCTTTTCAGGCCTGGAGGCTATGGCAATTTTGTCTGATCTCCTCCATAATATAAACCACAGGACCTCAGTCAGTAACAACACTAATAAGGACTGGACATTGGACTACAGCATCTTTTACAAAACATGGAAGTTATGCAGGCTTCCCTGCCCAAATGGCCTCCCTGGTAGCTGTTCCGCTCCCAGACCTTGGGAAGTGGTGGCATAAGGGTTTGTCTTCTCCTTCACATACACCTGTTCTTGACCAGAGTCAGGAGCTACTTACTGCCTCTGCCACTGCCAGTGAGATTATCCACTGTGCCAGTGGGTGGTGGCCTGGCCAAAGCTTTGATGGGAATGTTGGAATGTTCTGGTAACCCAAACTTGTAGAAAATAAGATGAAAATTAAGGTCAGTAAGGACAAAAAATGATATATTGACTCTGTGCTGGGTTTTCTGGCACTTGGTAGGTGAATTACTAGGCACTGGTGATACAGCCAGGAGCAGCCTGAGGGGTATCAGGAAGGATTGCAGAGCCCTGGGAGAGATGATGAGAGACTTAAGGGACACTGGAGCACAGGAATCCTTTTCATCAATCTTCCTGATCAAATGGAAGGGGTTTGAAAGGGCCAGTTAAATCTGGTGAATGAACAAATGGTTACAGGACTGGTGCCTCAACCAGGAGTTCAGCTACTTAGGACATGGGACTTGCTTTCAGAGACTTGATCTACTTGAGGGGAGTCTATCAGGGAAGGGGAGGGACATCTTCAGTCACAGGCTTGCCAAGCTGGGGAACAGGGCTTTAAACTACACTTGCAGGAGGAGAGGAACGTCAGTCCATCCCACTCCTACCAGTTTGATGTCAGGGCCAGTAAGAGACCCTCAGAGTCTGGAGAGAGATCAAAGGTCAGCAGGAGAGCCCTTGAAGAACAGCCCAAAGGAATTTCCCCCCCTCCAGCCAGTAAGTCAGCTTTATCCATGGCCCAGCCTAAATGCCTCTATGCAAACACATCTAACGTGGGGAGTAAACAAGATGAGTTACAGACCTGCACACACCTGCAGGGCTGTGGTCTCATTGGCATCATGGAGATGTGGTGGAATGGCTCCTGTGGCTGGAATGTTGGAATGGAAAGATACAGGCTCTTTAGGAAGGGCAGGCAGGGGAGACGTGGAGGGTGTGCCTCCCTCTATGTCAATGACCAGCTGGAGGGCATGGAGCTCCACCAGTGTGTGGGTGAGAAACTGACTGTGATGTTAGGGACAGCAGGGACATTCCTGGACACCTGACCAGGAATAGATGACTAGATGAGGCCATCTTAGATAGATAGAGGTGGCCTCACATTCTCAAATTCTGGCCCTCATCAGGGACTTCAACCAACCTGACATCTGTTGAATGGACAAGACAGCAAGGTTTAGGCAATCAAGGAAGTTCCTGGACTGTGTTGATGATAACTTCTTTCTACAAGTAATAGAGGTGCCAATGAGGAGAGGTGCTCACCAACAAGGAGGGTCTGGTGGGTTATGTGAAGCTTAAGGGAAGCCTTGGCTGCAGTGACCATAGAATGGTGGAGTTCCTTGGGGCACCTGGAAATGTTCAAGGCCAGGCTGGATGGAGCTTTGAGCAATATGTTCTAATGGAAGGTGTCTCTGCATATGGTGGGGAGTTTGAAACTAGATGATCTTTAAGGTCTCTTGCAACTCAAACCATTCTATGATTCTAGGAATTTTGCAGCATACTGCCACATTTTTAGCTGTATGTTACCAGGCACTTGCTAGCAGTATATTTTTGTGGTGAGTGGTTCATTTTCTGCCAGGTCTAACTGCTGGCTATAGAGGTTAACATGTCCTAACAGTGTAAAAATTAGACAGAATGGGAACAAGGGAGATGTAGAGATTTCCAGAGAAAACTTGTTCTAACTTTTATTTTTTGTACTAGGAATGTTTGTGGAGTGAAATGTGTTTTTTTCTTTTAGGAAGAGAAGAATTAAAGAATCCACAGGCCTTATGATTTGTTTTATGTTGCCCATGTAATTATCCACCAACTTCATAAACATGATTCCAACTTTTTTGTTGTTGTTGGTGGTGGTAACGGTGTGGAGGTTCGGTTTGGTTTTTTTATTTGTTTGTTTGGTTGGTTTGTTTTGTTTCTAGGGTGGTGAGGAACATGCTTTATGGTTTGTATTTGGAGAAGGAAGATGTATGCACTTACTGAATCTTGAAGAAAGTTAGTGTAGATCTAGAATATTAACAATTATTGTTCTCTGCAGTTTTCTTGAACTAGATGCTGACTAAATACTTATTTTACTCAGGTCCCCTGAACAAATGGTTCTAGGTAGTGACAATAACCCTGAATTTATTTGAAGGCTGTTGTACCAATACCCATGACGGTGATAGGTTTTACTAATAGTGGAAACAGAGCATATTTTTTCACATTTTAAGCATTAACAACAGAAAACAAGTGTGCTCCTCAAACTCTCTGTAAACACTAGTGTTCCCTTTTCATTCTGTCTCCATCAAAATGTAAGCTGAAATATTTTTAAGGACATTGGCCCAGAAGCTCATCCTTTGCGTACTATTTGTATCTCATTATCCTGCAGAAAGATGCTTGCTCTTAATGATTTCAGAAGGTGAGTTCCTGCTGCCTGCAGACTGATGTGTATAAAAATACTTTGACTTTGACCAGGAGCTTTGTGCCTTTCATTACTGAGTACTTGTCGAAGAATACTCATTCCCAAATATCCCAGAAGGGCTCCTAATTAATAAATGTGATCATTTTTCTCCGCTACTTGTACTTTCAGGGTCACTACAGATTTACAGCAAGGCATAAATACGAAGCATCCTGGATAATTAAAATGATTGAGGTACAGATTTTTTGGTTGGGAATTTCCAAGACTTCAATGAAAGCTTTCCTCTAAAACAATGTCAGCGAGCAAAAATAACGCCAGCTTGTTTCCACAAGCATGTTCCCACAGGCTGTTGGTGTAGAGAGGGCAAGGAATTCCAAATTCCCCCTTGAGCTGACTCTGCTTTTTCTCTTGAAATGCTTTCCAGTTCTACCCCCAAAGGGCTCCCCTCCCACCCACTGTGGGCAGCAACGGTGGCAGGGCACCAAGGCTGCTCTGCTGGGTGTCCAGTGGGATGGCACCTTGTTTGACATTTATTAAAGTCTTTGAGCTGAAATGACTTATCCTGTGCAGAAAAATTATCTATCTGCTACTCACTCATTGTAAATAGATGAGAAATACCTGGGCTTTTCATGCTTGTAGCAGCTTGGGAAGTAATATGGTTTTGCCATAGACCATTAAATCACTTGTTAACGATTTTTTTTTTGGATGTGTCTCAGGCATGTGACTGAAAAGGCCCATCCTTGGTACACTTTGACAGATAATTCTCTTTGCTGTTATAACTCTCTAGAAAACTTTATCATCAGAAGAAATGTCAAGCTGAGCGAGGAGCTTGCTCCAGATCCTCAGATGCCTGCCCCAATACTGCCTACAAGAAGTGATGAGAAAATAATATCCACCTTTTCAAGATGGAGAATGAACTAGAGAACTCTTGTTTTGTGGTCTGCAGGTACAGACATCTTCTAGGTCTGCTCTGAAGAGGGTGGGTGTGTGGAGAACTGACCAATCCAAGCAGTCTAAGGGAATGTGTGGCTGGTAGGGCTGCAGGAGCATATGAGTCTGGCCCTCACTGCCTCCCTGCAGCCCTGCCAGGGCAGGAGCTGACTGCAGACCTGTCTCTCCCCACCACCAGCCAAAGGGCTGACGGGGTCCCAGGGAGGCTCTGTCATTCCTGGTTTAGGACATGGAGGATGATCCTGGACTGATGTGGAGTGGCCCACACACCAGGTTAGGTGCAGCCTTGGGACACGTTGGCTGGAGCGGGCCATGCACCCAGGATGTCCCCACTGCTGGGGGAAGGGGAGGGTCAGGCAGCCCTGCCACATATTTTAATCTTTATGCTTCAGGTAAAGCCTGCACTCTGTACATCAGTTTCCAGAGGTGGTTTCCCTTCTGCAACAACAGCAGATACACAGATAAATGGCCCAGCTTGATGGGTAGTACTAAGACAAAACTTGTAGACTTGTCACTGTGCTCAGCTCAAAATCCTTTAGGAAAGGAAACTCTTATTTTTACAATATCAGCATTGTGAATCAGCATCCGTTAGCTGTTTCAGAGGATTTCCAGCCTCTTGCAAAACAAAAGCCAAGCTGTGCTTGGGGACAGCAAAGGAAACTTCTACCAAGGCACACTGCTGCTGTAGATGGCTGCTTACTGCAGTCCCAACTTTTCATTTTCAACACAGAAAATATAGATAGCTTCTGATCTGAACAGCTCATCTGTCTAACACCAGGTGAGTGGATTTCTTAGAATGAAGATGCTGGGAACAATTCAGATCCTACGGGTTTGACTATTCCACACACCCCCTTCTACACTGCACCACATGCCATTTTCCAGGAGCAGGGCAGGGAGACAAGAATGTTGTTCAGGGGAGCATAGTAACTTCACCTGCCTTGGTAATATGCTAACAATCTTCACCAAAGGAAAATGAGAGTACCTGCTACGTCTGTGGGATGCTGGAGGGAACATAACCAGATGCTAGGCTTGGGGACATTTTCTCTGTCTGCCACTGTTGCCCAAGGAGTTGAGCTGGCAGTGTTGCTTTCTGCAGCTAATTTTTGGAAGGGAACAGAAACCCCAGTTCTGGACAAATCTTTAAGAGATCATGGGCTAACTTTTGTGTAAGCCCACAAATTGCATTTTATAGTAGTGACAAGGTGTTGGTAACTTTCTCCATGGGGAATTCCTGAGAGGAATGGTTGTAAGAAAAGCTGGAATGTGCTGGCTGTTCCCATCATGTGCAGAAGTGTGAAAAGATGTGTAATGAGAGGGAAGTGTTTAGATGTAAGCTCCACCAAGGTCTGCAATGTGCTCGATAAGCAGTGAGCATCTTATCCCAGTGAAACTGAGGAAGATTAAGTACCAGAGCAGAGGAGACTCTAAATTAAATACCTCCATCCCATGAGCCCTTTTCCACCCTTCTGCCTGCCTTTCCAATATTCCTCAGCTGTTACTGCTGTTGCCTTCTAGTACTGATAGGCAGTGAAAAGAGAGAGAACAACTAAGGAAAGGCATGGAAAGTTGCTTTTTTTGGCATGACCCACCGTGGGCCTTTGGGCTTGGGAAGATGACTCATTTACTGGCAGTCTGCATACAGGGAACATGCTCTGAATGGGACCTGCTACCATGAGTGCTGCTTAGCAGGGCCAGCTCAGCTGACCTTTGTGGCTCTGAGCTTGCTTGTGGTACATTCGGGTTTTCTCCACATTAGTCTAACCACTGGGACTAGTGGAAAACTACAATAATTTTTTTTTTTTGTAATGCAAATTATTTTTCTGACCAAGTTAATATCTTTGTGGAAATAATTTTGTTTTCTTCAGAAATGGCTGTTTTACACTGGAAAGTCTGGGAACCAAAAAGATTTGCCAGCAAACTAAAGAATTCCCACTGTTTTTCAAAACTAACAGTGAGAAGTTAGACAAGTGGAAAAAAGAGAAATTGAAATCTGCTCTATGCCTGGATTTGGGTTTCACTTACATTTAGTATTGGACAAGACTACCTTATAATTTGCCAAATGCTAGCAGACCGTGGTAAAATACTACCACAGCTCTCAAATACAAGGTTGAGACTTCTGTTGTTACACCTACTGACTGCTTGCTGGCATGTACTTGTCACATGAGATATTTCACCACACTATTCATCTGGCAGTGTGGACCAACCATGATTGCAGCCCACGACATAGGACAAAAAAAATACCAGGAAACACTTGAAATCACAATGATTTGAAACAAAATGAAACAAAAAACAAGCAAACCACGAACTTTCAGGGTTTGGATTCTTTTTGCCTGCACTGTAGTGTGCATGTTTTAATTCCCGTTCAGAAAGCAATGTTGAGATATACTTAGTAACATATGAAGACAATTATGCAGATGTTCACTGAGAGACAACTGGCATCAGATGGGCAAAAATGGAGTGTTGTGGCTTTTCTCTCTGTGAGGAGAATGCCCCTAATCCCCTCTTTGTCATAAAGAAAATACAATAAACTTGTATGCAAGCTCTCATGCAAAGCTTCTCCTGCTCCTTGGGAAATCATGGTGCTTCTGCACATCTGCAATAAGTTAAAACACAGATACAGGTGCTACTGACACCAAGATGTGTTTGCTACTTTCTCCAGGGTTTTTTTGCTTTGATTTATAGTCTCTCTTGTTAAGTAAAATGGCCATCCTGCAGAACAGAACAATTACTTGCAGAGGTCTGTCTGGTCCCCAGCCAGGCTGATGGGATATTTGCAAAGGGAAATTTTTGTGAGAGTGAGAGGAAGGGAAAATGAAAACATTTCATGTCAGAAAAACTGTAAGAGAAGAAAAGCCACTGGAAGAGAGACTTGATTTGAAGAAAGGAAACACAGATACAAAAATTGGACAATATTATTAATTTCACCAAGGAAAAAATTCTTCACTCTGTGTCAGCTCAAATATTTCACAGCAGCTTTCCAAAGAAAACCCAGGTACCTCCGGAAATGACGCCAATGATTTAGTGCTCCTGTGGGCAAGCTCTGGCAGATTTAATTGCTGTGGTTTAAAATATGGCTGTCCCAGATGTTTGCCTTGCTTGTCGTCTGGAAATTACTGCCTTAAAGGAGAATGTGCTGATGTCTCAGGGCTCAAGTTCACAGGCTGGAGAAGAGAACTGCTTTCATAGGTTTTTGAGTGGACACAAGGGACTATGTAGTAAGACAGTCGTGGCATCAGTTTGTGGCCAGGGCTTGTAAGGGTATTGGATAATCTCTGCTGAAAGTGAGGAGCCAGGCAGGGAGTGACAGCTTAGACCAGTGCAGCTAATTCTGTCTGAACTGTTTGTCAAAGCCCTTCCCTCTGAGGTGGGTACTCCAAAGTCAAGGTTTTGTGGTTCAGACATTGGCCAATGCTGGCCTTCATCTGAACTGAAGATGTCTCACCCTGAGGCACCCAGAGGCTGTGCAGTACAAAGTGCATGACAGCACTGAGAAGTGATCAGCCATGTTTTTAAGGTGGGTTTCAGCGGATCATATGTACACACCTATATCTCTGGTCATCATTCAGGGCTCCCTTTTAGAGTCAGTGAAAGCTAACTCTAAAGGCCCAGTTCGTGTTCTCTCAGAGCAGACATCTAAAGCAGGTAAGATGAATCATGGTCTGAAAATGCCTACATTTCTTCATTAGCTCTAAAGAAAAACTAGAATTCCTGGCTCTGATTCTGAAACTAAATTGAACAAATCCCATGTTTTGTGTCCAATTTTCCAAACATGTTCTGAAACTTTGTGGTTCTCAACCTCAGAAACCAATGCTGAATTTGCATGCCAAGACAGATTTACTAGCAGTGCATTTTCACTTTTGTAGCAATATTAGTGTTTATAACAGTAAAACCTGTTAAACAATTCATGTGTACAATTAGCAAGTGGAAAAAAAAATCAAGATAGTAGAACATTTCATTGAATTACTTACAAAAATTACATTTTTGAAGAATGAAAAAAAGATGATTCAATTTATAAGGTAAAACAGAAAAAGTAATATTAAGTGTTCCACTCTACTGTGCAAGTTTATGCTGAGGATGTTTGTGTCTGAATAAGGGTGAAGTGATTTCTCCAACCTGGTCTTGAACACTTCTAGGTATGGGGCATCCACAACCTCCCTGGGCAACCTATTCCAGTGTTTCACCACACTCTAAGAATTTCTTCCTAACATTTAATCTAAATCTGCCCTCTTTCATTTTAAAACCATTCCCGCTTTTGCTGTCACTATCTGTCCACATAAAAAGACCCTCTCCCCCTCTTTTATAAGCCTCCTTTAGGTACTCGAAACACAGGAACCTGTATTTTCACAAACTGCAAGAAAAAAAAGTATGGAGCTATGATTTGAAAAGAAGGTCTTACTCATCACAGCTGAGGAGTACAAAAGCATTTCCAGAAGTGGTAAAACCTGGGAACTGTGCTTGCAATACCAGTTGAAAAGAGAGAACATGAACCGTTGTTCCCTTCAGTCCTCTGGGGTCAGCTTGCAAACTAAGTAGATCATCTTGTCCCTTAATAAATGCAGGTAAAACTGCACTGTTCTGGGTGTTGACTAAGGCATTCACTTCTAATAGGTCCCTCAGCAGGTACTTTTCCTGTTCTTCCACCATGTAATGGGACAAACTTGGTTTTAAAGGCAATGGATAGAAGATACAATTTGGGTTATATATATATATAAACACATACACATAAACACAGACAGAAAAATATATACATATCTGTATATATGTAGGTACACACACACAGAGATAAACATACCTAAAAAAAAAAGTATGTTTTTATATATAAAAATGCGCATGTGTGTGTGTGTGTGCGCGTGTGTGTGTGTGTATACACATATCTATATCTATATATACACACAGAGTATGGCATGAATCCCTGATATGGGCAGATCTCCCTGCCTCACCTAAACCCTAATGGTCAAAGGGACCTGTGCTAGTGTCACCCTACACTGTCCAAACCCTGCAAAGATATTTGTGGAAGAGTAGCAATGTAAATGGGTCAGGCAGGGTATGGGGTAGATTAAACCATGCTGTTCCAGGGACTGCAGCATTTTCTTCAAAAGTAGGTGCTACTCTACTCTGTGCATAGAGGTAATAATCTCATCACTTACCAATTCCCCGAATGTTCCACCTAATGGCTCAACACAGTCTGTGCCTGTAGGGCCTTTAAGACAGGATAAAGTGTATTTTGAGATAAAAGCAGTATACCTGTATGAAGACTTTGCTGGAAATCTGTTTAATCTTACAAACTTTTTGTAGGGGCAAAGTAATTGCCTGTGGTGTCTTTTTACTTAATAGTCTTAGAAGAAAGAGCCAGAGCCAGATAAGTGCCTAATTTTTGGTAGAATTTTTGCTAAGACTTTAACACCTGAAGAAATTATTCCAGGTAAGGGTCACTTTTCTCCAGTTTGTTAGTAGACAGGTAGAATTTTGTAACTTAAGACATTTCCAGGCTGGACAAAGATGAGGGAATCATCGTAGAAACTGAAGGTGCTCTGACTAAGCAAAGGCTTCAGGACCAGCCCAGGGGACAAGTGTCCAGTTATTTGGGAATATAACGTGGTCCAGATGAGGAATCATGCCCAAAGAGTGAAGTTACAGAGTGTGGTCCTGTAGCCTTGAAATGAGCTGCAGTTCTGAGAGAATGGATCCAGCAATTGGATCCTGTGCTTGTTGTGGCTTTGTCTTGATCTCTGCCTCTCTAGTGCTGGAAGAGGACAAGTGTGATCAAACCAGAAATTCCTTTTGAGAACTCTATGTCTTTTAGTCCATGAAATACAAACACATGTGGACCAGGACACCAACAGCCCAAGATAAAGTATGCCTGTGGGTTACCAACTGGCTGTGGGGATCTCAGAGCCCCCCTTTCAGAAACGGTGACGAAGGGTAGGGATGCCTGCTCCCATGGGGAGGAATACAGGATCATTGGCCCTCTTAAGTGCTCTGTGCAGCCTTATCAGCCTCTAGGAAGACCAGGCTACAGTTCATCTGTCAAAGCAGAGGTTTATGTAACACAATGTGATGAAAATATATGCAAGAAAACCCACATTATTAAAGCAATTACCCTTTAAGTCATCATGGTCTCTGTTCATGGGTGATTAGGAACTAAGGGATTTTTGTCTTGTAGAGTGCTCCTTACCATGGATGAATTTAAAGATTTTAGCTAATGTATCTTAATTTATAACCCCTATCATTGTATATTTGGATGCGTATGCTGACTCCTTTTAGTGGTGAATTGCTGACATGTTTGTTAATAGTGCTAAAGACGTGATTATACATAAGATGTGGCAACCTTGTCACTAAATTCAAGCAACACCAGAAGGGAAAAATTGTTTTTCCATTCCTTTTACATATTAATCATCAAATCCAATACTTACACCACTTTCTCCATTTGCACATTTTTCCCACAATTTTAACAGGAAAACTTCAATGGCTAAGACACAAATGTAATTTCCAGTCAGATCAAACTGTCAGCTTGCATCTCATGCAGAGCCAAAACCATGAGCCAAGAAGTATTCAGCATGGAGAGCTATGGAAAGGGTTGGCCCTGTCCTTACCAATATTCCATCAGCAGTTGTGCACCGGCCTGTGCCCAGTTGGTTTTCACAGATTTCCCACTGGCAGGGTTTGGGGATGATGTTCAGCTGCTGTTTGCATCTTTTAATATAACTGATGGTTTTTAAAGATATGGACAAAAAACCCATAAATACAATTCCAGATCTCTTGCATGTGTTACAGGTAGGAATAAAAATGAAACCAAGTTGCTTAGGCTCAGATTAGTAAAGATCAGATTCGGATCAGCGTTAGCAGCTTTGAATCCCCAAATTCACAAACACAAATTTTGCTCTAGTAGCCAAACAGAAAAAAAAGAAAATATTTACATGGTTTGGACTTCTGCATGGAAGTTCTGCTTACTTGCACTTGTACACAAATGGGCAAATATTCAGTGACAGGAATAGGATTTTGTGCTTTTAAATTATACTAATTTTGGAAAGAAGAAAGTGCAAGTAGAGACGGTCTATGAGAACAGAACTTTCACAGACACAGAGAAACGAAGCGAAGATCCTCCTAAAAAAATACTGGTTTTTTGGGTTTTTTTTTTTTTTTTCCGCTGGTAGCTTCCTGATGGTTCGTTTAGACCGAGAAATTGCTTAAAAATAAAAGGGAACTGTTTCGATACAAAACTCCTGGTGTGACTGTAACTCGGTGAAATCAATTGAACAGAAGGAAGAGACACGAGCCCACAGAGGGCTGCAATTTCCACTCCACGCAGACAGCACAGGGCCTCCAGTGGGAAGCGCAGCTCCCCAGACATGTGGTTTCAATATCTGCAGAATACGCCGCGATCTCTGCTGTGCAGCAGGCGATCAGCTCTCCCTTTCTTTCATCCTGTGAGGGCTTGGTAGATAAGAGGGGTGGGTTTGTACAGTGCTCTGTGTCCAGGGAGGTGCGCGGCGAAGTTGCCTGCGAACAACTTGCTGGGGAGCGGTGCACATCTGTGCACACTCGTGTCTCTGCGGGTTTTCTTTGCAAATCCCCTGAAGGCAGAGTTTGCTTAACTAGTTGAACTGGATCGTTCTGTCTTGTTTTTTTGGCAAACTAAGAATTTCCTTCCTGATAAAAACGGACGGCAGGCGCCCCGATTGGGCGTCGTGTTGCAGAGGATGTGACATCAGGCACATCTCTCGCTTCGCTGGATCACTGGCTGCCGAGCAGGGCGGCCAGGGAGCTGCTAGGTTAAATCCCAGCCCAGGTACTCGAGTTTCTGCACACTGTGCTGCCGGCACCATGTCCCGGGCTGCTGCAAGGTCTGTTTGACTCATGAGTGCAGAGTCTGCTTCATAGATCACTCTGACCGCTGGGGGCTCACCAGGGACGATGGAATTTGAACTCTGGAGACCAACCACAAAGTGAAAAAACAGAAATTGGACAGACAGGGCTGAGATGGATGATGAGAGAACGAATCAAAATGCCATCAAATTGCAAGGAGCTGGAGGCCAGGCGTCTGCAGCGTCTCTATCAAACCCACTGATGAGGGGTAAGTAGCGCTCCTACCTCGCCACAAGCCTTCAACTCTGCCAGCGGCGGCCAAGGACAGGGTCAGGCTACAGTGGCATGTGTCCAGCTTCCAGGACAGGTCACAGTCACAAAGCGCTGCCATGCCTTTGCACTTTGGAAGGGATTTTAAAACAGCTATTTATATTTTATACTGAAATTTTGGTTGTTTTTCTTGTGTATCATAGAAAAGGGTGTTTCATTCTGTACCTCAGTGTGTACAAGCAAAAACAAATGCAGCACTTGAACCACAGCACACTGAAAAATAAGTTGCAATGTGGCATGTTTGATTTAAATTAGTGTCAGCTGGAAGCTCAGTGCTGGCTCAGTTTCTCTTTTCTTCCCCTTTCTCCTTTCATCTTTTCTTCTTTCTTCTGATTAATATAATTTTTCTCTTTCTTCTTCTTTTGTTGTTTCTCTTTCTTCTTCTTTTTCCTTTTTTCCTTTACTGTTTATCCTTTCTCCTTTTCTTTTGGATGAGCAGACAGAAGTGGTGTTGTCCAGGCTGAGCCACCAACCCTGGTGGGTTCTTCTGCAATGGCATTGTGGTCTGTTGTGACCAATGCTGTTGTGGTCACACAACAGCAAACAGTTATTCAGGCAAATGGCCTCGCTCTGATCACTGCTCTGTGTCTGGCCCAGAGCCATTGAAAATACAACATGGTGAAAAAAGACAAGTAATTTATAACTTCACATAGCAGTTTAGCTGGACATGTTCCATGTAGCGCTCTTTTCTGTGAGGTTACTCTTTCATGCAGTAGTGCAGAGGGAACGAGGTAAATTAAGAAAATGTGAGTTTATACTGTCCTCACTCGTTTCTTGAGCTGTTAGAGATGTTTCCATTCATACCACATAGAGAATTAAGACCATAAAACCACAATGTGAAGTTGATCAGTCTATCTTCTGTGTAGTCTGCCTTTCCTCATGTGTGTCATGTATGTGCATCCTGAGGCTGCGGTGGGAGGGAAGGGATATTGACGTTATCATCAGTATGAATAGAACCAGGTCCACACTGGAGGTGAGCTCCAGCAAAATGGAGACTGGAAGGAGGGAAGCCCACATGGGTGCTCTGCTGGACACAGATCATTTGGTCCTTTGCAAATCAGAGTTCAGTCCATTCCTCTTGCATCAGCCTGCTCCTTATCATAAGCTCTGCTGGCAACTTCCATGAAGAATATGTTTGTCTCAGGCTACATATATTACAAACTTTAGGGGACAGCCTTTGCACATGGAAAATACCATTTGTAATACTGTTCTATATAATGCCTTAGGCACTTGAGTCTGCAAATATGTGTGCAAGAGCATACCTTCACCAAAAGGACTTCAAAGCCCCTTTCAAGCTGCACCATGTATGACCACCATGGAAGGAAACCAGCCTGGGGACAGGCACAGAGGATGCAGTGCCCTCCACATGGTCACGGGCTGGAAAAAGTTGTTTCAGTCATGACCACAAAAAACAGTGCTCTACAAAGATCCAGTGAAAGCTCTGTTGTTCACAGGGAGCAGTCAGAATTTGAATGTTTGTGTGGTTATTACTATAAGGCTCCCTCTGTATACACCACCCTGCCAGTGTCATGTGCCCAAGTGATGGCAATGCAATCAAATCTGACCAGAGGTTTAAAGTAACCTCTGGCCAGGCTGGGATCTTCTGCAGTGAAAGGGAAGCTAGGTGACCCAAGGCCACTGAAAGCCATTGTGGGATTTGGATTTCTAGATGCTGAACTATTGGAGTCTGACTCAGCTTGCCTGTGGGCTAAGGTGTGGATAAATTTCAAATTTGGATGAATGATCTTGTTTCTCTGTGAAATAGCGGTTGCACACATTTTTGGCAATCTCAGATTCTTGCTTCAGTGGCAGGACATCCTGTGAACACAGCTGTGCCACCCATGTAACAGCCTTGCTGTTTCACAGGCAGCTCTTACGGGCAAAGTGTTTTGAGCCTTTTCCTCAAAGTCACAGGTTCAGGATTTTGGGAGCTGGGATTTTCTTAGGCCTTAATCAAATATAAATACTGATCATTTATATCACTGACAGTGTACCTCCTGTGCTGTGTAGAAGAGGGTACTGAGGACCGAAAATCCATTGTAGCCTTCCTCTTCCAGGCAAGAAACATGACTTCCAGCCTGGAGCAGGCAAAAAATAGAAATTGCTTGCTAGAAGGTATTGCCCTGGATGCCGAAACTGGGGAAATTTGCCTTGCCTTCCAGGGAGCTTGCCTCCCTCGTGTTGCTTTAGGGTGGAGGTGTTTGCTGCAGATGGAGATAGGGCAGGACAGACATCAGCTTGGGGCCATGCAGTTTATGGCAGCAGATCTGGAAGTATGCCATGGCAGTTAGTCATCAGTCAGGCCTTTAAAACCTTTCTTTGCAAGGTATCCGAGGCTGGTGTGAAGGACTTCATAGGACTCTACTTTCAGCTGGGATAAAACTCTCAGTTCGTCTCAGTACAGAACTGCCAGCTGGATTATGACATGTTAGCACATCTTTATTTTCCACTGATACTTATTTTTGATGCTTATATGACCAACCTTTTAACTCACTTGACTTGGCAAAATAACAAGCTAACGTCCGGTTCGTAAATGACTGGTCTGGCTCTTTTTAGAGTTTCAGTGAAACCTGTTTATCTCAAGCAAGGACTGAATGTATAAAATCTGCACATGGATATGTCCCTCTTTGTAACCAGAATGCTGACATGATGATACAACAAGTTGGTAGATTGCACAAACCCCTGCCTTTATTTGTGTGGCCAAAAAAAGATCAAGTTGCAGCTCGGAAAACTTGTTCTTCAACCTAGGTTTTTAGAATTTCTATAAACATACTTCCCTTACAACTCATGCAAATTGGCTAATGGCATTAGTTTCTAAATGGGACAAAGATTTTTAAAGACCCTGGAAACACCACCAACAATAACACAGACAGGATCAGCAAGAAGAACAATACAGTCAGATAAGCATCAATTTGACACACATCACTTAGAACAAAGTTATTTTAGTCAATGCATAATATTGTGCTTTAATAATTGTAGCATAACTTGTCTATCCTTATGAGACCAGAACCACAGGTTCTAGAATTGGCTGTCCAATTGCTAAAGCAAAAGGAAGTTTGTGAACTTACTGAAACCATATGTCTATTTTGAGACATGGCCCATGGAACATAGAAGGAGGCAGGCAGAGCTCAAATGATGCCAATAACAAAGAATACAAATTTCTTTAAAAGCTAATTCATAAACTCATAGTTTGGATTGGAAGGTACCTTTAATGTCACTGCAATGAGCAGGGACACCTTCCATTAGATGAGGTTGATCAGAGACCCATCCAATCTGACCTTGAATGTTTTCACGGATGGGGTGTCTGCCACCTATCTGGCCAACTTGTTCCAGTATTTCACTATTCTCCTATAAGAAACTTCATTCGTATATCTAGCCTAAATCTACCCTCTTTTCATTTAGAATCTTTATCCCTTGTCTTGTCACAACAGGCCTTGCTAAAAAGTGTCTTACCTTTCTTATATGCCCCTTTACGTACTGAAAGGCTGCGGTGAGGTATCTCCAGAGCTCTGTTCCAGGCTGAACAACCCCAATTTTCTCAACCTTTCCTTACAGGAGAGGTGCTTCATCCCTCTGGTCATTTTTGAGGCACTGCTCTGGACTCACTCGAACAGGTCCATGTCTTTCCTGTGCTGAGAACCCCAGAGCTGGACACAGTACTCAGGTGGGGTCTCATGAGAACACTGTTTTTGATGTAGAGCAGGATATGGTTGGCATTCCTCAGCCTGTATGGATATCAGGTGCTGCCCTAACCCAGGTGCAGCACCTTGCACTTGGTCTTGTTGAACCACTTGGGGTTCCCATGGGTCGACTTCTCAAGCTTGTCCAGGTCCCTCTGGATGGCATCCCGTCCTTCAGGAGTGTCAACTGCACCTCTCAGCTTGGTGTCATCTGCAGACTTGCTGAGGATGTGCTCTATCCGTCCGTCTATGTCATTGATGAAGACATTGAATACCACTGGTCCCAGTGCAGATCCCTGAGGGACACCACTTGTCACTGACAATTTCCATCAGGAAATTGAGCCATTGATCACTACGCACCAGATGAGACTGTCCAACCAACTCCTTGTCTGCCAAACAGTCCACCCATCAAATCCATCTCTTTCCAATTTAGAGAGAAAGGTGTTGTAGGAAATCATGTGAAAGGCCTTACAAAAGTCCAGATAGATGATATCTGTAGCTCTTCCCTTGTCCACTGACAGTCACTCCATCATAGAACACCGCTGAGTTGGTCAGGCAGTTGATATACATCACCCAGATTTCCTGAGTTCATTCCTCTGTTCATTTCAAATATTTAAAAGCATTAGGGTGGATGTGAAGTGGCTCAAAATGTTGTATTGTAGTAGCAGAAATATCCTTTTGCCTGTATGAATAACTCTAGACAAATGTATTGCACAGTTCTAAAAGAATCTTGCAAGAATAGCTATAAATCTATAGTAGACCTTTTGCAGCCACAACACCAGCAAAAGTCACCCCCCCTACGTAACATAGTTATGCAGGCAAAGATCTGTGTGTGATAAACAATGTATTTCAGATACGACCATGTTCATGTCACCATTTACTGAAGTGCAGAATTTGTCAATCACAAAAGCATTTTAAGTTTTGTTCATCTTATTTAAATTTGTGCTACTTTATTGATCATACTTGAAGATGAGAGAGCAATAGCCTCACAGGCTGGGAGGTGGCTTACATAGTTGGTCATCACCTCATTCCAGCACACCATGGCATAGCCAGAAGGGGCTGTGAGGTTGGTCACGAGGGGTTCAGCTCTCCCATGCATGCTCATACCTGAGATGGAATGAGATGAGATCTACAAATGTTGTATAAGCACTGACATCATCTGTAAAATCTTATCTGTAAAAATTATTTTGAAGAATTATGGCGGCTTATTAGGGATTTTTGCTGAAGGTGGACTTCTTGCTGTTAAGCATTCCATTCCATATATGTGGTCTAGTATAGTTCTTGAAAACCTCAGCAACTCATCCAACAACTCAGTCATTGGAGTTTTTCCTTTCTAGTTAGCGGAAGGAGGGTGGGACATCTTCTGAGAGCAGCAAAACATGTTTCCAAAAGAAGTTAAGCCAATAGCCCTCTGGAAATACTTCCCTTCCTTCCCAGGGGGAGCCTGGGCTGTTGACACAGACATAGACCAGGCACTGGGTTTTGGGTCTTTGAATACTGAAGGAGGTGAATGTCTCCCAGAGGGATTGTTGCTGTCAGCTGACTCTGAGCCATAAAATCTCTAATACTGAAGATCTTCTATTAATATTTGCATGGTACGTACGTGCTGTAACTCACTTTGTGGTTTCAACAACACAGAGAACAGCTATTACTTAAAATGCACCACTCACATCAAATACTGAAAATTGAAAGGCAAAATTAACAGATACCAGAATTTATCTCGTTGTACTTCGGTACCTTCTCTTCCTAAGTATTGTTGACTCTAGCCCAGCTCTGAGCACGGGTAAAAGACTTAGCAGCCATACTCTCTTCAAAACTTCTTTTAGTTAATTGGTAAAATGTAATGAGCTCATGAAAGTAAAGGCACTGGAAATAATGTGAAGAGAGGGACAAGCTCAGCCAGAGCCAGGTGATGTTCTTCAAATCCCTCTCCTGTCTTCTGAAGAGGAGCTTAGCTGCTCAGTGCAAACACAGGATGAGTTAAAAACACACCCAGAGAGAAGTCATTCTTTTGTCCGTCTCCATTCCAGCAGCTGATCCAAGGAAAGCTTGTCAGGTCAAATAAAGTAGAAGAGAGGTTACACAGTTGAAGTAAAGTATGATAATGAAATGGAGTTTTTAGCCTTCTTCCTGTCTTTCTTTTTATACAGACTTTGTTTCAGACTGGTCTCCTTTACACGAAGCCTCTATCCATGGGCGTCTGCTTACTGTGAAGAAACTCATTGAACAGGTACCCCTCCACTGAGCTGATGTGGTCTCTGCTGGGTTTGTTCAGTGGTTGAAAAATGCAGTCAGTGCTTTACTGTAAAACTTCCAGGGTAAGAAAATCATGTTCATCAAACTGCGGTGAAATCTGCATGTAACAGTTTTTTTTTTCCAGTTGCTTGCCCAGCACAACCTCTGTGCACTATGTTGATGATGCATTGAACTATCTAGGGTGAATCTTTAATTCTGATGCAAGTAACAGGACCCTTGTTGCTAAGATTTCTGGATGGCTGAGGAATTCCCTCTGCAATTCCTGTGCCAGTGAGCAGCTTTCAGTGCCCCAGCTGGGGGACAGCTTTGGACCCAGGAGCTCAACTTTTGTTGAGGCTTCAATTCAGCCACTCACACATTTGTTTCTGAAGTGCATGAGGGTATCCTGGTGTCTTGCTCCTGCTGCAGAAGGGTAGGACTAAGGAGAAGTGATTTCTGAACATCATTGCTTCATTTCTTTGAAATCCTTGGATTTAGCCAGTGGAGGACTTGATGGAAAAGGAAGGGGTATTGGACTCTTCTGGCTTAACCTTTGGGAGCACTAAGATTGCTAGAAACAGATCTTGTAGAATCAAACGAATGGTTTCTAATGCAGGTGCTGGTTTTCCTTCAGTGAGTGCCTTACTGCAAAGAGCAGAAAACACTTCAAGAGCATTTCAGGGTTGGACTCAGTGAGCAGGAGGTCAGAAGGCTTGAGCAGTGATTTAGAGGCAGCAGTCATGACCCTGCCAAGAACTTCAGTAGCAGTTTTTCTTTTTTATTTTTCCTTTTTTGGGGGGGGGATTTTGTTTGTTTGGTTTTTTTGGGGGGGGGGGTGCTGTTATTGTTTTGTTTATTTCAGATTTTACTATTCATAGCATACTAGAAACAAAACCATGCTGAGTTCCTAACAGGAATTATATTGTCCCACTGGACAGTCCACTACAGCTTTCTGTGCTGACTGCAGTGTGTAGAAGGCATGATCTCTAGTATGCTATGCAAGTATCTTCTGCAGCCAAAAAACATCACAGCCCCTTTATCTGCTTGCTTTTTGAGATGAGAAACTGCAAGCAGTTGGGTAAGGTCTGATTACATAAAGCTTTAAAGCCAGAAAGGTTTTGTTGTTGTTGTTATTTTTTGTATAGGTGTTTTGGTAGTTGGTTGTAATGGTATTTTCCATTATCTTATCAGGGGAGTGATGTTAATCTTGTTACAGCAGACCAAGTGTCTCCTCTCCACGAAGCCTGTCTAGGGGGTCATGCTGCCTGTGCCAGTGTCCTATTAAAACATGGTGCTCAGGTAAGTACATGGTGGACAGGCCATTGTCTCTAATGTTAGTATGTTGTATTACCACATTTTAGTGCTAAGTGATGACATGGCAGCATATCGCTGTGGTTTACACTCTGTACTTACCTCTGCTGAAGGTGATTCTGTTATAAAATGCACTTCTTTATAAAGCAATCCAAAAAGCACAGATATAAACAAGTTATTGATGTTCTTTAGATGAAGATGCAATGTTCTCATAATTTATAAGAACAAGGGGAAATTCATCTTGCAAAGGGTTTATACTCCTGTAATAGTTAAGGGTGTATTTTATTTTCTGTGCACGTTAATCTCATTGGTATCAATATGCAGAGTCTCAGGTAGAGGCATAGGACTGCTGGGATCAATGAATGAAAAAATGGAAAGAAAATAGAAACAACATGCAAGTAAAATGGTGAAATGGTGTTTCATGATCACTACTTTTGAAGCTAATGTCAAAAATATAGTGAATAAGAAAATTAACTCATACATATACTACCTTTTGGTTTAAAATTTGGGGAGGGAAGGGAGAGCTGCATGCTTTCAGACAAAAATGGACTGTTTCAGGAGAGGCCTATGGACAGGTGTGTTTCAGCTGAGATGAACATGAAATCGGCACACATTTAACTCGGTAACTCCTGAGAGACACTGGAGTGGCACTGATTAATTTTTTTTTTTTTTTTGCAAGAGGAGGGACTTGGGTGCAATTAAAAAAAATATTTTTTTTGTGATCATGTTAATGAAAAGTCATAGTCTTCAGAAGCATCAGGGAGATTTGGTGTGGAATTAAATAAAGAGTTTTGAGAACCCTATTTTCTGCCAAGAAAATGGATAATTGTCATCAATTTTGAAATACTGAGAAGGCAAAAAAAAAGCCTGATGGAGTTATTTTCCTCCAGGTGAATGGAGCGACTGTTGACTGGCACACTCCTTTGTTCAGTGCTTGTGTCAGTGGCAGTGTGGCTTGCTTGAATTTATTGCTGGAGCATGGAGCCAGCCTACACCCACCCTGTGACTTGGCATCCCCCATCCATGAAGCTGCTAAGAGAGGTAACCCCACAGGAATCAGCCCTCCTTTCCAGGTCGCTAGCAGTGTGTTGAAGTGGAAGATAAAGAAGATAATTTCCTTGGTTTGGGTCATGTAAAATGCCTTGCTAGTTGGTCTCAGCATGAGGGCTGCAGTTCCTCCCACCTGTATTGGTCATCAAGGGCAGGTCAGCTCAGCTGTCAGATCCTCTGAGTTCACGTGGTGACAGCTGGAAGGGGATGCATTGTCCAAGTCAGCCACCTATAATGTGGACGTTGGAGGGAGTTGTCTGACTATTTTCAAATGCAGTGGAGAGAAACATGGAGTGATTCATGTCATCTTCAGTAGACATCTGAAATGGCTCAGATAAAATACAAGGGCTTTAGCGTGTTTTGCTGAGTGTGGCTTTGCAGCTCCCGTTTTCCAGGCTGGATCCACTGGAGTGGATGAAAGTATTACACTACCATCTTTTGACAAAACATTGAATCTTTGCCAAATTACACCATTGCAATAGAGAATTTGCTGGGAAAAAAAAAGAAAAAACCTGATCTCTCTGAGTTGACTCTTCCTTTATCCCTATTAAGGTCATGTGCAATGTGTTGAACTCCTTGTGTCCTGTGGAGTAAATATAGATCACAACATCAAGCATCTGGGTACTCCACTTTATGTAGCATGTGAGAACCAGCAAGTGAGCTGTGCCAAGAAGCTGCTTGAGTCAGGTAAAAAGAAAAATAAAGAATTTTGTTTCCTGCAACATTTATCTTTGGATTATCTTTGCATCAAAGATTTAGAGGAGCTCCTGCCTTTGGACCTGGAGATGTCTCACTCTTAATGGGAGCCCTGGGTTAAATGTGGTAGCAGGGTGAGCAAGGTCTTCTTTATCCTGGAACTCAGCTTTACAACTCCCAACAAAATAATAGGTGATTCTGGATGACTCTGGATGATTCTGGTCTTGGAGGGCTGATGGTGTCCAGAATAAACATTATCCTTTCTGGTGTCTGTGCACATGATGCTGCAGCCTTTCGCAATGGACAGAAAGAAATTTCATTTTTTTGCTTTTACTCCTCTTTACCCAGAGCAACTGACTCATTTTTACATAGTATTTGTGCAAACAAGTTTTAATTCTGGGTTCATAAAAAGAGGCATTTCCATTTGAGACATTTCCAACGCAGAAAAATGTTCGGCACTTTGTACTTTGCATCACACAAACCTAAGCACTTGGATAATTACACAAGACCATTTCTTGCTACCTACAGTAGTACAACTCCTCTAACCAAAGGGGCCACATAAGCTAGAGTAGCCACATAGTATAAAAATGATGGACCAACAAAGCCTCTTTGGAAAAAAAAAATCAAACATCATGTAGATCACCTTTTAGGTAGGTCACTATTTAGCACAGGGACCTCTTTTGGGAAGAAGTCAAATACAACTTAATCTAAACATTAAATGTTTGGCTATTATTTTCTTTTTTCTGATAGTTTATTTTCCTTCTGCCTCCTATTAATGGGAATATGTACTCTAAAGATACTACAAATAGCTTTGAATTAGTTCTGCAGCTCACACTTCTTAGGATGTTTTAGGAGCCATTTGTCCAGGGTAACAAATGGGGAAACTCTCATCAGGGATGCTTATCGCCTCTCATGCCAAGGGCCTCTAGAACTTTTCCATCCTTACGTTTTTCCCCCAACAGATACTTCGACATTTGAAAATTCCACCAGCTTAAGTCTCTGGTACAGAGAATGTTGAAACTCTGGATGTACTTTAAGGGATGGGAAGTAAAGGTGGGCCGTAGGTGGAACTACATCCTTGTCATGCCTCAAGACATCCTTGAGCTTGGCTGTAGATGAAGGAATTCCTCCTGCACCATCCCTCTGCCATCATTTTCTTAGTCACAACCTCACTGCTCCTCAGCCAGTGTGAGTTGCACGTGTGCAAATCGTAGTATCAAGCCCAAGCATGAAGTAGTCCTCCTCTAGGTGGATACTACAGCATTTATGTATTATTTGGACAAAGAGCAGCTGGTGTATGGAAATAGGCTACTGTATAGTCATTATTCTTTGTCATCTATTGGTGTTCAGGAGCAAATGTGAACAGTGGCAAGGGCCTGGACTCCCCTCTGCACATGGCCTCCAGGAATTGCAGTGTGGAGCTGGTGACGCTGCTGATTGACTTTGGAGCAGACATTTGGGTGAAGAATGCTGAAAACAAGAGGCCAATGGAGTTGGTCCCACCTGGCAGTCCTGTAAGCCAACTATTCCTGCAGAGAGAAGGTACCCCTTAGTACTGGTTTTATTTAGAGAAAAACATGCAGACTGTTGCAAAAGGCTATGCTATTCCAGGCTGCTGACACCAGAAAACTGAGAATAACTAAGCTTGTCTCCATTCACTGATACAGGGACACTGTTTTCTAGTGCCAAAATACAGAGGTGCACTAACAGTGATAATGGTAAGAACAATAATCCATCTTCAGCTTTCAGACCGTGAATCTACTGCATCAGGGAGCAATCATATGGAGCTTGCAATATAATGCAAAACAGACCTGAGAGTGAAAAAACAAACAAAACACTCCTCAGAAATTAATGGTAGCGTTTTCTCATTACCTAAAACACTGAAGTTAGTGAGAATCTCTCAGTTCCCTTGTGTCTGAGACAGGAGTAGATCCAGGAGTGTTACCTGGAGCGTGCTGACAAATGCAGGCAGCAAACTAACTCTGATGGGAGCTGAGGGTAGTTAGTGAGCCTGACTGGGATTTTTGGCTATATAGTATGCTGACTGTCAGGTTCATGCCAGATACTGGTCTTGGTACAAATGCATAAATGCAAGTTTGCAACCAGAAAAATGTTCATGCCTGTGATAATAACAAAAAGTATATTGAAGAGCTTAATTTCTAGTTCTTTATGCTTTACTTTTATTCTTGGGCCAAGTTCTTATACAGATGCAAAAGCAGCTTCAAAATGAAAGACTGTTTTTTTTTGGTCGGTGTTAAGGAAAATTGCACAGGAATGAGGTAATGAATATGTATATTTATATACGTTTATACACTAGGCTTCTTTTAAAGGCCAACATTATGTGCTGAATAATCCATCAGTATCCAACCATAAGTTTAAACTTTAGAAAGTGTCTGTTTTATATCTGCAAATTAAATAGTTCCAGGTAATTTTATTTTATTGATTATGAACTCTTTAATGAATTATGGAGAACGAAATGTTACTTGCCCTTCTTGAGGGAAGTTAGAATAAGGTCTCTGGTGTCTACTGCTTTTTGTACTTGTGTTCTTTAGATTTTCTCATTCAGTCAGCAAGCTATACACATTACTAAATAATCTGGATTTCATTATTTAAACAAGCTGGTGATGGTATAGTCCATGACTTTATTATGCCAGTTACATGTTGATGTGATTGTTGCCGTGAAGAGATTTACACCAAGGTAGAATTGGAATAACAAAGTGAGGAATCAGGCCCTACTTGAAGTATTAACGTGAAAATGATGGCATGGAAACAACTGTGCTGTCCATGTTATGCATAAGCAATGGATACTTGGTGCTTGGTTTCCCAGCCTAATCTGTGGCGCACAGAACAGTGATCTTTTTTAGTGCCAATCCCTGCTGCATTCAACTCCTGACTCCCATGGTACTCCGTGTGTCCTGTTTATTTGAGACAGAAAAACAATTTAGGCACACCCTGTGGAGCTGGCCTGAGAAACTCTGCTCAGGCTGAGCTGACAGCTTGGGCAGTAAGGAGCTTTTCTAAGTGAAATTCAACGATCAAAATCAGAAACACTAAATGCCTGAATGGAATTTTTCTACTGAATAGTGTTTTTCTGATGTTCTCCAACATACCCTTCTCTGAGTGGGGTCATGCCTGATGGGCAACTGATATCAGACTTTTTTGGCCAGCTGAACTATTGCGATCCAGAAGAGTGGTGCAAACACTACCTTTCTTGTTTCACACAGAGATTTGGAAATGTGCTGCAGGGATCAGTCACCCCTGCAGCCCCATGGCCCCTCGGCATCAGCTGTTGCTCCCCTTCCCTGCTCCCACACATGGCTCCTCTCCCCCTACACCCCAGATGCCAGGGGGCAGGAGTCCCCCAGCTGTGTCTGGGAAGGCTGCAGGGAGTGTGCTTTGCCATCAGAGTTGGTGAGTGTGCCAACCCAGTCACCCTCCCAGGACTATCCCAGAGCAGGTCTAGTATATGTTGTGGTCTCCTTTCCCACAACTTCACCATGCAGCTGGACCACTGCTTGCCCTGCTTGCATTGCAGGCAGAGTCCTACATGTGGGTGGGTGAATTAGATCCAAAAATGTCTGTGTTTTCCAAGAGTATGCTTGTGCTTGCTAAATATTTTCCAGTTTTTGTGTTTTGATAAGTCTCCATGTTTTGGGTTTGGTTGTTTTTCCTTTTAATGGAAGCTTTTTTTTTTTTAAACAAGATGTTTACAGGCAGAGAATTTATCTGTGGGACCAGAATGGTCGAGCACAAGTGCAGTGTGATACTGCAACAGCCAGTTTAACTTGCCTCATATTAGCTTGTTTTGTACCCAAGAACAGGGTAACTGACTCATATGGTACTCCTAGCGGAAGAGTTCAGCCCTTTCTTTGCACAGCTCTTTAGATAGCATAGCAGTTTTCAGCCTTGGAGAGCTGCTGGCAATGTGATATCTTTCATGAGAGAAGTCTCAAAAGCTGATCAAAGCTACCATCTCGCCACATTTCTGCTGGAGCCTCCCTTCCTTCCCACTGCAACACATTCCTCTACCAGCACTAACACTTCAGCTTCCAGAGGACTCCTATCTCAGCCACCAAGCAGGCAGGCACAGGGGAGTGACACCTAAACTGTCCCCTCCCAGCTTACTTATCTCCAGCTCACTTTCTACAGTGTCTCATCTCCTGCCCTCTCCCAGCATCCAACCCCCACATCTGTGCCCATCCTTCTTACCTTCCCTCCCACAGCCCCCTGCCACCTCCACACTTGTTGCCCCTGTGAGAATGGTTGTCTGAGGGGCTGAACACTGACAGGTATGACAACTAGTTAAAACTTCACATAGGATCTACCTCTTCCTGAAAAGAATAAGTGACCCAAACAAGTGTGTAATATGTGTACAGTAAGTGTATTATACTTAGATTTTTTTTAAAGTGACAAGGATTCTTCAGCAGGGCTTGCACTTACCAACATGGGACCAGTTAATTTGGAGTGTTTAAATATAGAATTATATGGGGGTTTTTTTGCTATGTGTTTGTCAGTGCTATGAAATACATCTCAAGAAAGCAGTGGACTGAAAATTTGGATCACACTGGGGGAGTGAGGGGGGGGAAGGATGTTTAAGTTAGCATCGATCATCTCTTAGACAACATAAACTGCTTCACATTCATGCAGCTTAAAAGGGCAAGGCTGATGCTGCTGGTACTAATTGCAGCTGTGTAATGACAGAGTGGATTAGGCATGGATTGGATTGCAGGTGAGCTGATGTCCTTTGGTGGGTGCAGGTTTGACTTTTCACTCCTGAGTGTGAAAACCTTGTGAGAGGTGGGTTGCAGGAGGTGGGGGGAGTGGTGATGCACAGGTGCTCTTTCAGCTCTATAATTTTGACACCATAAAGCCACGTGTGTAACCATTTCCCTGGCTTTTTCTCCAGGGCCACTGTCCTTGATGCAGTTGTGCCGCCTGTGCATCAGGAAGTGTTTTGGATACAAGCAGCATCAAAAAATAACTGGACTTCTCCTCCCAGATGAGTTGAAACATTTCCTTCTCCACATTTGAGCCTTTCATGTACAAAATGGTGCCTTTAGCAACACAGCAAGGTTTGTTGACTCTTTTTTTCATCATTAGTATTCCCACTGTCTGCAATGTTAATTTATGGCAATTTTTGGTCTCTAGTAAAGCCTGGGTCCAAGAAGCACAAGGCTGACTAACTCGCTCAGTCCTTGTTGCCGCCTCTCCACCAAATCCATCATTTGGAAAGAAACAGTCCCACATGGTTGCATGATGAAGCTTGAAAATGTGACATAAGAGTCCTCTTGAAAGCATGGAAAATGAGCATAATGTTTTAAAATAGATCTCTTGATTCTCTGGCACAGTTTCATAGGTCTCGTGGTTAACAACCCCTTACAAAGAAACTGCATGTCCCAGCCCAGTACTAACAGCAGCCTAAGGAGTAAGCAGAGCTCATGTGCCTGTCATGTGTGAGGGCTGTACCCACACCATGGTATGGGTAAGGGAAAGGAACCCAACTGAACCTACTTGCTAAACAAGGGAGGCCCTCTGGCAGAAGTTATTTGTTTTCTGAGGATATCGCACTGCAGACAGATAAGCACCAACCAACAATCATCTGCATTTAGGCCAGCATGTGAAACAGGCATTTCTGCCATGACAGCAAGTAGGTCACTGCTGATGGCAGCTCCCTACAGTGCAGTAATAGTGGGGTTTTAATTCATCAATTAAAATCACTTATTCCTGATACTTTGAGACATAAAGGAGCTACACTTCAGAACTACACATTTTCTCCTTGTAGTGTATTATTTTTCAAGGACACAGGCTAAAAGGCTCTCAGTTGCAGGCATTGAGTGCCTCCCTTTTCTGCCCTGAAAATTAAGTGATATTTCCTGAGCATTTTTCAGCATGCATCAGAAAAACAACAGCTTCTATCCTCTTTCCCCACCCAAAAAAATAGATCATCTTAAAAATGAGATAATATTTTTTTCTTGGAGAGTTGCTACCTCATTCATAGCACTTTCCATGGGAGTGGTAATAATAACATCTCTAATGTGTGGTTGTAAAACAAACAATGAAAATACTGAAATTGAAGTCCATTCCAAAGTGAAAAAATAGTGGACCCCTGCTCAGTTGCTGAGCAGCTGACTCAGTGTATGACATACGTGGTTCTTATTTCACCAAAATCATAAGAACAAATATTCCCTCCTGCTAAACCTTAACACTGGACATTTTTCTTTCCCTTTCAAAAACAGGACCTGCTGCCACAGACCTAAGTGCAGTTATGACCACTCTATGCTCTCTCGAGTGCTCCCTTGGAAATATCAGCTGCCTGATACATACGGGAGCAAGGATGCAGAGACTCCAACTCTTCTTCCTGTTGCCCTGTTCCCTCTTGAGCTGTGAACCATGGTGCATCTCCATCACCTGGGAGCAGCAGCGTGCCCCTCACCTCCCCTGAGGGGCTACCACCACGTTGCCCCTGTGTTGGAGGGGCAGGCCACGCACTTTGGTGCTTCTGGAGATCCTTTTATTTTTCACTTCACTGTGGAGATTCTGTAAGAGTGGGCTGAGTGTGCAAAATCTGTGATGACATCGTTACCACCAGCAATGACATATGCAGAGTCCTCATCTCACACGTGGAGAGCCTTCAAATACACCAAAGCTTGTTTTGATGTTTACCAGTGTGCCAGTGTGTGTGGTGCCAACCTTCCTTTCACATACAGAAAGTTAAAGAGGTGGGACCAAATGCTACCTGGATGCTGATATTTGATATAAATTACATTTCAAGTCCCCATCTGGACAACATGACTGCTGGCTGTAGGTATCCAATATGATTGTTTGATTCCTTTGTGCTGACCAAACACAGCTCAGTTCTTCTGGTTTTGTGGGACACTAAATCATACCCATATGGGACAAAATGACAAAAACAGCTATGTCTGTAACTCCTCTGGTGATAGAGACACCTGGAAATGTTCACTTATCTGACCCAATTTGTCACACATACTTGAGCCATGTAAAAATTAACTGTCTGGTTTAAGAGGGACTTCTATATTATTTCCCTCCTGCTGGGGAAGAAAAATCGACGTCTGTGTTCACAGAAATTGAAAAAACCCATTCATGATGAAGGTTGAATAAACCTATTCAAGAAAATAAAGGCATCTTCAATGGGAAAAGTGGATCCTTCTAAAATCAGTATCTTGGTTAAGCCACATCTGCTGTTTAAGCTGAACAGGTAGCAGTGGACAATGAACCAGTGCTTAAATTTTGAAGATTAAAATGTGAAGAATCCTTGCTTTGGTGACACATTGGAAAACTGAAGATCCATCTTCCTAAATTTTAGATGATGAAGAAACATTTTTTTGCATCCTAATTTTATCTTTTACTTTTAGGCATCTTATTTTATAACTTCAGCTGATGGATTTATAGGAATAATGCTAATACCAGGAAAAAATTGCTCTGAGAATGTGGTGAGAGTGTTGCTTCCAATTTGCTTTTCTTACAGAAATTTCACAGTATGACTCTGTTTACTTGAATTACTCTGACCAAGTATAATTAGGATGAATTCTGTATGCTCAGATGGCATCATCTCAGCATATTTGCTTATTTATTTTCATATAAATTGTGATCAACACTGGTGAATTGTAGCTTTTTGCATCAACACTTACCCAGTTATAAACTGTAAAAGTTGTACAAGATGCAAACTGAATAAGCTTTTTATAGGTGAGGATTTTTTTCTGTGTTTGAAACCATTCCAGATGTAATGCAGGACTTGAATTATTGTCTGCAATATGTTCTATCGGATTCTTTCCTGTTGTTCTGATAGCAGTTTAATGGTAGTTAAGCTTCAATTTTGTACGATATTTTCTCAAAAATAAATGGTTTATACTCTTTTGTTTGTTTTTGTTTTCATTCACTTTTTGAATGCTAGCTCTGATTTTTTGAATTGTCTGATACTGTGGGATTTTGGACTGAATTCTAGTTGTTTGCAATCCTGCCTACAGGCAGAACTATAATAAAGATAAGACTAAAATGCAAATACTGTGCAAATATTGCCTTTTGCTGATGTTTTAAGGTAGAGCTGGACTCTTGCAATTCCCTTTCTGCTCACTTGAGGGTTAGTGAAAAGGAGACAGAGATTATAAAAAGTAGGAAAAGATGTAAATTAAGACGGTCACTGGCTTTATTTTGTTTTTCTTATGAAAACTATAAAACTAAACAACCAACACCTCAACAAAAGAAAACAACAGTTTTAGTCAAGAAAATGGTCTTTTGTTTTATTGAAATATGTCTGATAGAACAAATCATTGCAAAATTGTTTTGGCTTTACAGCAGTTGCTGGGTGGGATCAGCCACGGCCCAGGACTCAGTTCTTCATTCTGCAATTGTGTGCAAAGGTCCACAGCTGCCCTGCCCATTTCTTGTCATTTCATATTTTCTCTTAACTGAAAATCACAGACATCTTAATCTAATAATGTAACATACAGCTTTGGAGCATATGCAGAAAATGTTCTCTTTGCTGTCCAGGCATGAATTTGTTTCAAGATGACTAAGAAGTAAACAAATTTTACTTTACCAGCTTAGAAAAATGGGAAAGACTGGCTGCAAAATAGCAGGTTAGTGGTGCAAAAGAGTGCTTCTATGCCTGAATTGGGATATGCTCAATTCCCCTCAGACCCATGTTCTTGAGAGCCATGGGTCTGAGACTTGATGCTTCCGAAACCACTTTTTCTTGCTTAACATATGCACTGCATTTGTCAAAATGGAGACTGCCTTGCCCTGCAGTTCCAGTCTGTACCCTTCCGGCTTTGGATAAAAATGCCTGGGAGTTATTTCTATGCGTATCGAGTAATTATTTGTCATTCCTTGACATATTGCTCAGCTCACTGCTCCAAGGTGTACTCCCTTTCATGCATGCAGGCAACATTTGATGCAAAAGTGCTCTCTAGTATGCCTTGGGGAGTCCACTTTTCCTTAAAATGGTAGCAGTGAACTATTACTGAGAATTGTTTCAGGTTCTTATATCCTCATTTTACATGGTAACCCTTACCTCCAGCCCTACCTGAGTGCTGGATATGAATACCTGGCTCATGTCACTGTGCAACAAGGTCTTGTTTCCTTTCTATGTCAAGTGAAGCCTTTCCTTTCTGAACTACTTCCCTTTGCATTTTTAAAGGGCTTGAAACTCATTAATCATCACTGATTCAAGAGACACAGCACTAGATTCATAACTTTAGTGCTTGTAAAGTAAAATTGAGTTTGTAATCTGTCAGCTGTCTTACTTCATACTTTAAACTGTGAAGTTTCTGCAGAGGCTGGGGCTTTTGAAATCCCTAGAGCTTTTCTTTCTGTGGTCTCTAAAATGCAGTGGTAGCAGTTAAAGCAGGTCTTTGGTCTCATGAAAGCACACGGACTCTGAATCACAAAGATTCCCATAGAAAAGGTGGAGCTGTGCTCAGGCTCTGGAAGTACCAGCTCAGTCTCTTTGTTTGCTGACCACTAGAAGGGGATGGCTTTGCTCACAGCTCCCAGTCATTTTTTTCAGTCAGCCAAACACCCTACACAAATCCTTTTCCTCAAAGAGCAAAGGTTAAGAAATAGCTTTTTCTCTCTTTCAAGCTATAATTACTTTTATTATTTATCAAATTAGAAAACAAGCAAAACCAACCCCAAATGATTCAATCCAAATCAAGGAAATTGCTCATTTTTCTTGCAGGAACAGAAGAAAACCTGTGAAAAATATTAACCACCAGTTGGGCTATTGGGACATATTCTTTAGAAGTGATGTTCAAATTCCCTTCTAGAATGAAATTGATTCTATCTTTGCTATCCCTGGTGCTTTGGAGATACATATTCCTTGGTTTTGGTGAATCCAAGCCTTCCTCTCACCCAATCTATCCAGCAAGACTACTTGAATTCAGTAACAGTTTCTCACTGATAGTGCCTCAGTGTGTAAGAGCATAACCTAGATGTTTGGATTAGCACATCCCTGGGGTAGGGACTGGCAACCATGAGAGTGGGACTGAAATGGGGTCGTGGGCCCTGGGCAGGGTTGGGGGAGCGCCAGGGAACTGCATGGGCAGTGAGAGCTGGTGCCCTCAGGGCCTGAATGTCTGGGTTGCCGTGCAAATTCTCAGCATGAGCATGGCAAGAGGAGATCTATAGCTCCACCACATACTTTGTGTATGCGTAGTCCCCCCATTTGTTCTGCAAGTGTTTCCAGTTAATTTTATCTAAGAAAAGAAATAGTTGTTTCTTACTGTCTTATTGTTACTCCCTTAATTGTCCTGTTTCTCATCCCTATTTCCCCACAGCTTTCCCTGATAGTTTCTCGGATAGTTTGCTGTTCCTGGCTCATGTAACCTGTGTAACCCGACAGCTTATTCCAAAAGAAATACCTGGTGAAAACACCCTCAGCTCAGTCCTTGAGTGAGCTTTGCATAAGCTTTCTACTTTTGGTCGCCTCATTCTATAAAAATGATTTTAGTTGTTTTGAATGCTTATCCTGGATTAAAGGGGAAAACCTCCAGCAAAGGACATATCACAGAGAGTTCTTCTTTTCATGAGATATGGAAAAGAAGTTGTGCCTGATCCCTGTGCAGAGTCTGGACATTTGTCTGTTCTTCCATGTGTCTGGGCAGCTGAGCAGAGGTGGCCAGGGGAAACATTTCTTTCCCATTAAGCACGATAATGAAAGGCTCCCAAACCCTGTGAACCAGGACTAAAAGCCTGAACATTGAAAGACATGGGATAGGAGCAACTGAACATACTGAGGTCGGGACCTGCTGTTTTACCCGTGCCACAGGAGTTCCTCCCCCGGAGCTGGCTGCTGCTGCCCCAGGCACAGGACCCTCCTTGGAGGAGGAAGGCGAGGGACAGAAAAGTGGCTGCCTTTGGGACTGTCAGCCCTGCAGCCTTTGCCCACTCCTCCGGACGGCGCTAGGTTTAGCCAGCAGATGGTATTGGTGGCACACGTCTGTGCAGAAAAGTTTTGCTAGAGGAATAATCAGAGAAAAAGTCAAGCTACAAAAGACATGGTGCTGGGACTGAATGCAACCTCAGACTCACAGGGGCCAGGGAATCGGCCATCAGTGCCACTTCTATCTGAAAGTGGGATTCATCAGGATGCATACAATGCTCAGGGTTTGTCTTAACTGGTAGACTAACTGTGCTTAAGGCTTGTCTTCCTTTTATTGTGAAATGTAATGTTTTTACCATTCGTAAATACTGTGAAGAAAGTAGTGGAGAACTCTGGAAATTATGAAAGCAAATGCTCTCCCTTGGTCACTGGTTGTGGATGACCTGGTAATTAGAAGTATCCTGCAGCACTCTGGGTCTTTCAAAGGTCTGCTCGTTGACTTAGTTTTTCACATAGCAGTTGGCTTTTTTCTTCTAACCTCCATTAGCACTCGACAGAAAAAAGATCAGTTCCAGAAAATGTAACATCCCTACCTACTGAAATTACATATAATTAACCAATTAGAAACAGAAATCTGTCTCAGTGTTCAGAATGAGCACTTACTCCTGGAGGATAATACCTTTCAAAACCCCTTCTTTCTTCTTAGGAAATAATTACTGTTGCTGGCTTCCTAATTTCACAGGCTGGCTGTTACCACTTTCCAGACAGCAGCTCTAAGCAAGAATCCTTCCCATAATTTATTTTGGGTGACATTGCTCCTTGGAGCCTTCTCCTAAAAAATGTGTAGCACAGAACTTTGTAAAGCCATTTGGTGTTACAGATAGGACTTGTCACATCTGTCCTCCATGCTGTGCAGTGACTCTGATTTTAGGAAAATATCTTACTTCCATGTCCTCTCTAAAATGTTTTGTTTAGTCCACTTCCCACAGTCTACAGCAGGAGACGTGAGCATTGCATATGACAATCTAATTCACCTTCATGTCATAGAAATAAATGCCTTCATATACTGACTATGTGTAGGCTAGGCCTTTTAAATGTAATATATGCTGTGAAATATTATGGCAGATTTTCATGCATCCTTCTAGGCAAGGTAATTTAGTAAGACACTCAAGTGACTGCCTGGAGATATGCATTTGCCTTTGTGGAAATGGAGGCAGTTACTTTGACAGTGCTCTCATTTCTTTGAATCTTCTATGGGACCATAGAATATTGCAAATATCAATGAGGGAGGAGGAACAGCATTACAAGTTTAATATGTTTGTGCTACTTTTGCGCAGCAAATTGGAGCTAGTGGGTGTATATAGGGAGCACAGCTCCTTCACCAGTCTCTTCTGGCTCCACAAAAACCATGAAGGAAAGGAGACTGGAGCTCTGCTTTGCTATCACTTGCACCCCTCTGGATTCCCTCTGTGAGAAGGGAATGATGTGACCAGCCAGGTGGAAGCCATGCACCACAGAGATCTAAGCACTGGGGAGCTACTGGTTCATTTAATTCTGGCCCCATCTTAAAGTGATGCATATTTTAATGCTGAACTCCAGCTATGGTCATATTGAGGCTGCTGTTTCCTCGGCAGCACTGGTTTTGTGTGTTGGTTGGTATGGGATAGAATAATACGGGATAATATGGGATGGAAACCTCACTTCATATCACACATCACCCTTTGAAGCTACTTTGGCTGATTGTAAAAGCATAGTGGCTTAACTACTATTTTGGCCTCTTTAGACTTCCATTAAAGTGCAGATATTCTAATATAACCAGAGGAAAAAAGAAGATTTCATGTTGGAATTTTGTACAAATTGGTTCTGTTCTCCTCTCTGATAATTCTAAGCAATTTTCTCTCCAAGATCCCATTCTTCCTTTCACTAATGCACTTATTGACTCATATCTATGGAAGCACCTTGCCTCTTGGCTCCTTTTGCTGGCTCATTACTTGTATTTATTGCTGCATTTCTCTGAAGGACTTTCATTAAATTCTGCTTTATGGTTATCACAGAAATCTGCTATTAGTATACAGTGTACTTTCATGCTCATAGCAAATGCAAGTTCATTCTCTCTCTTAAATTTTATTAATCTCTTTCAATCATTTAAAAATTAAAAAAACCCCAAAACCAGTTAAAGCAGGATTTTTCTTCTTTCCATTAGCAGCAAAATAAAGCTAATTTCCTGAAGCTTTCTGCTTTATAGCTCAAAGCTTTGGTGAGGATTACTTTTTTGAGAGCTATTATGATTGTCCGCAGGCAGAACAACTTCAATAAAATATCAGCTGCAGAATCTCCAAAGAAACATTCATTGGGGAAAACTTGGAGCTCTTTTTTTTTGCAGCATTTTGTAGTTACTTAAGAGGCATTTATGTTACCTTCACCTCATGAAAGGTGACTGTTAGCTTTAGTATTTTTAAAGTGCCACAATTATGAGGCATGAATGTGAACCTTGTGAGGGAATTTGAAAACACAGTTGAAAAAGTCCAAAAGGCAGATAAAAATGCCCAAACCCATCCAACCAAAGAAACAAAAACCCCCAAATAACAAAACAACAAAACTACAAAACAAACAAACAACCCCCCCCCCTAAAAAACAAACCACAAAGCTAAGAATTATACATTGGCTCAAAGGTACTTTTACATCCAAATACAGGACAAAAAAACCCAACAAAACAACAAAACAGACACCTGTAACTATGGTAACTATGGTTGAAGCTCCAAATGACACTGTCACACAACTTCCTTGACAACCAGATCCTCAAAGGTATTTAGATGCCATAGTACACAAATTTTACTTGGGCCAGAGTGTGAATGAGATGCTCTGCAGTCTCAGGGGTGGCCAGCCCTTATTCCAGGGGCATGTTCATTACCTTATGCAATCCTGTTGCATTTTCAAACACATCTATGAAGTTAGTTTCAAAAAAATCCCCAAATTCCTCTTACTCCACAGTGAAGGTGTACGAGTGTACCCTCCATCTCCCTGGTAGTTCCTGTATGCTTTACAATCAGCTTCCATGACTACAGGGGAACTCCTTCGTCTGACGCGTGGATGATCTGAGGATTTAGGTTCATTTGTCTGCACATGCAGGTCAGCGTTTCATCCATATGCAAATGCAGTGCATGATGAAACGGGAATTTAGGATCCCTCTCAGGTGTTTCATAATTGCTGAAAAGAAGTCCGTAGTTGATTTGGCTTCACTGAGGCTGAACAGAATCTGAGTGCTACAGCACAACCTGATTCCTTCTCCACCCTTTGCCAACACCAGAGAACAGACGAGGAAATGCTTTTGCTTCCTTCAAATCATTGTGACTAGGTGTCTTCCTCATAAGAAGGAAGGGGGTTACAAAGTGGAGGTAGTATTTACCCACCAAAGAGGCAGAATGATGATTCTGCACATCTGAAATGTCAGTATGGGCTGCACTAACTCCCAAACCCCTCCTTTGAGGAACACTGTTTTTCTAACAATGTGACAATATGGGAATAGATTTGTGCTTCTGGGAAGCTCTATCTGTAATATACACGTAGAGACATAGCTATAGAATTTCTCTCTTCTGCCTGGCTAGCTGCTATCATAATCTTCTAAACATAGTAGATTCAAAATTCAGTGGGGGAAAGGGATGGCATGTACACGCCACATGCTTTCATCTATTTCAGAAGTCATGCATTGCACGGAGCATGGACATCCTTGAGAAATTTCAGGTGCCAAAGCAACAGAGATTAGAGATGAGCCAAGGAGAAAGAAAGGGAGGGACTGAGGGTTAAGGTTCTCCTGTCTTTCTCTGTAAGGAGCTGTGGCAAGTACTAAGATTAACCCACTCAGCGAGGCAGGCACTGGGGCTCAGTCACCCTCAGGACTGGACTTCCTCTGAAGAGGATCAAGTTCTAGAAAGCATAGCTGCATGAGAGCTTTGGATGTTAGTGGTGGGAAGTTTACTGGACTTAATCTGAATACTACTGCAAAAGTCAGCACTGATACTACATCACCCCTATTCTTTCATTTAAGCCTACTTTTTGTTTTAAACACACATGAAGCAAAAGAAATAATTTGAAGTGGTGTCTCCTTTTTTAGTCCTTGCTAATGCATTTCTTACTAACCCATACAGTCACAACAACTAAGGCTTCATGATGAATCCCTAAAGAGCTGGGCAGGGCTAGGAATAATGCTGTCCCTTAAGACTTAGTTCACTCTCCTTAGACCTATGAATCCTGCTGTCTTTAACTTTAGGATAGCTGTTCTTCCCCAAGATCCTGCATTGTCACTGCAAATGTGTATGGTTCTTTTTTGTTGCTTAGAGTGTTGGGACTCTGCCTCATTCATCATGGGTTATTTAAACCGTGCCATGATGATAAGGTTAATTGTTTCATCCAGTGCTTTTCTTTGGGGCTGATCAGTGCTGTGACCATCTTCTACACAAGCATTAGTCAATGTTTTGCTATAGTTCCTCAGCAAGGAGTCCCTGCTGTACAATCAGGGAGCAGAATCACAGCAAGATTCCTAATTTTGGTTGCCTATTTGAGGTTTATGGGCATATTTTTTTTTCCCCCAGCTGTTTAGTATTATATAACACAGTAGATACTTAATATGCATCTGGTTTTCATTTCAGTTGTAAATGTGAAAAAATTATTGATAATTGAGCTAGATGTAGAGAAAATGTATGCAGTACAGCTGCTTCTTTTTAAATGCCATGTTTATGTATCTTGCCTGGCAGTATGTACAGAGCAATTGGCAAAGATAACACAAGATACACCTCTCCAGGACAACCTACAACATCCTGCACCTCATCCCTCTGCCAGGAAATGCAACTTCTATCTCCCTCGAGTAATACATTTTACAGGTTTAACAGTTCTGTGAACTCCAGAGGAGCAGAGAGACAAGGAGTGCATGCTGGAGATGAAGCTGCTGTTTCTGGTAATGGGAGGTGGTGAGCCCTGCTACCAGCCCTGCATCTACTTCTGTCACCTTTCTCTTCCCTTTCTTCCTTCCTTCTGTTTCCTTCTCCTTCCTTCACTTGTCTTTGCCCCAGCAGTTGGCAGTGACTGGAGAAAACCAGTTGTGAAATGCAAACCAATAATCCCGTAAGACTTCATTAGTTTGGCCTCTGTTTCAGGCCTTAACACATTTTCACTATTAAAATAGCTCAGAGGTTCCTCACTGGTCGTCTGGCACATCCTGAAACCCTTCTTTCTTTGACCCAATCACCAAACTCATTCCTGATTCTTCCTTCTTTCCTCAACGGTCTTTCACCTGTCCAACCACACCTTTCCTATGTCCATCCTCCATCTCCATACATACTGAATCTTTCCCTCCCTAGGTTTTCCATCTTGCTTTGCTCCACCCCATCCCCCACCATGCTCCCAGCTCCAGCCATGATTTCCTTTCAAGCATTTTCTGATTTAGCTTTCCACACCTAGTCTCTTTCTGAAGTCATTCATGGTCTCATACCTCACAAGTCTTGTCCTCATTTAAAAGAAGTGAGTTTCTGTTGTACCATACTCGGGAACCAGTAGAGAGACCACAAAAAAATGGTGCTTTCTGCCTCCTTCTCTGGTGGCCAGTATGCCATGGACACTGGTATTTAAGAAAAGCAACTGAAAGGAAATTCCTCTTCACCTGAAAGTGGGAATGAGGTCAAGCCTTCAGTTTCCAGCTGCTATCAGCTTTCAGTGGACCAACACATGAAGGATAAGAAGATGATCTGGAGAAGTCAATATGGATTTGTGAAAGGAAAGTCTTGCTTGACCAAATTGATAGCCTTTTATAACAAGATTACTGGCTTAGTGGATGAGAGGAGAGCAGTAGGTGTTGTTACCTTCAGCTTTACTAAGACTTTTGAAACTGTCTTCTGTGAAATCCTTAGGCTGTTAAATTAACAGTGAGGTGAACTGAAAACTACCTTAACTGCTGGGTTTGGAGGGCTGTGATCAGCATTGTGAAGCTGACCTTGAGACTGGTCACTTATGGTGTACTCCAGGGATTGATACTGGGGCCAAAGACCTGAATGACAGGGCAAAGTGCACTCTCAGCATGTTTTCAAGTGACACAAAACTCCTGCAGGAAAAGGCTTAGGGGATCCTTTAACACCGAGTTAATCATCAGACAGCAGTGTGCTGTCACATCAAGGAAGGTCAGTAGCCTCCGAGGTGCATTAGGTGGAGTGTGGCCAGTGGGTCAAGGGAGGTGATCTCCTCAGCTCTGTGAGACCACGTGCTGGATCCAGCTCTGGGCTCCACAGCACTACTAAAGTGAGTCCAGCACAGGACCATCAAGATGATTATGGAACTGAAATACATCTCATAAAAGAAGAGGCGGAGAGAGTTGGTGCTGCTTAACCTTGAAAGAAGAATTTCAAGAGGATCTGGATAAGATCTAATTACTGTCTACCCAACCTAATGATGGGACAGGGAAACAGAACTGGGCTCTTCTTGGTGGTGTCCAGTAACAGGATAAGAGGGAATGGGCACAAACCAAAATACAGGAGTCTCTACTTAAACACAAAAAAAGGAAAATTACTGTGAAGATGACTGAGCACTAGCACATGTTGCCTAGAGGAGCTGTGGAAAATATTCCTGGAAATATTCAAAACCTGACTAGATGTAGTCCCGGGCAACTTGCTCTAGTTGACTCTGCTCTCAGCATGGGGTTGGGCTAGGTGATCTCCAGGGGTGCCCTCTGACTGCAATTATTCTGTGATTCTTGAAGTATTCTGCTAGCACAGGTACTTTCCATAGGGGAAGAAGCTTAGTACACACTGCTTACATTTCTCCATACGATCAGAACAGCAACATTCAATTACCTGCATGACACCTTCATTTCACACCTGGCCTAATTGGAAGCAGATTTATGAGTGTAAGCCTGACCTCTGTTTCTGGCCCTGGAAAGCAGTTTCACAGAAATGAAAGGGAATGCTGCTGGAGTTTTTTGGTTGGCTGGTTTGGGTTTTTTGGTAGGAATTTGCAAACTCTTCCCAGAACAGGTGACATCATTCAACTTCTCCCCATATTTTTTTTTTCTTTAGAATTAAAACTAACACAGAATAACATTGTGCAGGGAACTGCAGATGTGGTGTGCAAGGCAATGGATTTTAAAGAAAATTTTCTATCTCCCTGAGAAAGATTTCCAGTAATAAGCAGAGCTCACATAGCAACAGCAGAAGCAAACCCTTCATCATTGAAGCTTGCATTTGAAAAATAATCTTATGTGGATCTTAATCTTTTTTTAAGCATGTTGTATGATGTTATCATTGCTGATAGTAGGCCCTGAGCTTTGTATGAACTTTGCAAGTTCTCAGGACTGAGGCTTGTCAGGCTTATTCTTTGTGAATATTCTGTGACTTTGCCTGCAGCTTTTTGGATGGGTCCTGGGATGAGAAAGAGAAATCGTCAACATGAACATCATGTTCTTCACAGCAAAAGCTTTCAAATGCTGAAAACTTCCTGTAAACAGCCCCCAGTATTGGCAGCATGCAACTACCTACAGTGGGACCCAGAAGAACAGAGAGAAGGTCATCGTAACTTCTGAAAAAGGGGCAGAAAATAAGTAATGTTTGTGGATCGGTTCTGAATGTATTGTGTTTTGGTTTTAAGTAGCCAGAGTTTTTTATTAGCTGGGGGGGCTAGGAGAGAGGCTTCTTTAAGAAGCTGCTGGAGGNATCCTTATCACAAAAGTCGAGGGGTTTTTTTTTTCCCTTCTCTGAGAAATTTTAGATCTATGTGTGGGCTCTCGGCTTTTAGCCAGAGTCAAACCATGACGGTATTGTTATTCTTTCTTCTCCTGTAATAACTAAACTTTGACCAATAATGATTATACTGTTAAGATTTCAATTATACCAACAACAAATTCTTTAAACAGAATTTTGAGCATAACAATTCCTAGCTTTTAAAATCCAAATTGTAGCATGTCACTTCATAACCACCAATAAATCCACATGCAGTGGATGATCTTAAAACCCTCATGATATCCCTGACTGTAACCAATGATAAACCAAGCTGTCATAGTTCTTCAATAAATATCTTCCATAACTCTACCAGATATGTTGATAAAGTTACATATATATATATATATATATACACCATGACTATAACACAGAATTCTTGGTCTAAACTGAGTCCAGTGTAGCTTTGAGATGTTATTTCATTTGACAGTTAACATTTAAGTAATTCACGATAATGTTGTGATGATGGTTGCAAAGGTTAACTAATTTTCAAAATCTTTAAAAGTATTACTTTGGTTTCTGTAGCGTTCTATCACCTTGCTGAGCTGTCATAAAGGGATGAGAGATGGTCTGTAAACCCAGTAGGGCTGTTGTACCTTATGTACCTTTCCATGCAGGTAAGCTTTGAAAGAGTTTAATGCAAAAGCTCACAAACTTTTTCATAGCTTTACTTTTGTTTTTCTTCTTGGATGACAAGGAAAAAAATTTGGGCTAAGGTGACCTAAATACTCAGAGACATTACTGTCCTCATGTCAAGGGGGCAGATCACCTCTATCTTAATAGACTGGAAAGCTCACCATAAGAAGTTGTAAGACTTCTATCAAGAATAGAAGTCATTTAACTGGAGAATTGCTGACAATGCATCTATCTTCAAAAAGCAGAAAACTGCAATCTGGACAACAAAAGAATTGATATGTTCTTCTCCCTCCAAATATCTGCCCTCGATACTCTCTGAAATTGCATGGGGAGGTGCTTTAGTGCTTGAGGAGATAGAACATAAAAATATATTGATTGTCTTAGTAGCCCTGTGTCCACATTTTTCTTCTACCATTGCTTCTTGTCTCTGAAAATAAGGTGATATTGTTACTGTTGGGAAGTTGGGGCTCTGGAAGCAGTTTGTGATCCGAGTCATTCTGTGGGATTGAGAGTTCATTGAGTAATGTCTTGTCTGAAGGGAAGCCTTTGTAAGAAAAGGACTGTGATTGTGTAAGGTGTCCATTCATGCAAGAGACTCTTGAAGAAAGCATCCCCAAAGACAGATTGTGAGTCACATTGGTTCCTCTGCTAATATAAGACATTTTGGAGCTATGATCTGTTGTTTAGGCAAGTGCAATGTACAGGGTTGTTCAAAAAGGTGAGATGACTTTTTTCCTTTCTCTTCCTGTGGGACACGCATTTGGTAATGCCAATTAACACAAAGTCAGAAGGAAATTTCCAAAATTTGCACTTCTTAATATCAGTCCTCAAAGGTTTCCTTTGCAATTTATCAGGAAATACAAAATACTTGTGGTATAGGACAGTCTACAGTGCCTGCACCCACTACTCTTTTTGAATTCTTTGCTTTTGGGAAAACAGACAATTATGTGTTGGTTCATACCTCACTCTGTAACAATGGCAATAAGGATGCATATTGCAAAAAAAAAAAAAAAGGCAAAAAAAAAGTGAGAATTGTACATTGAGACTTCAAGGTCAAGTTTCTCATTGCAAGCTAGGAAATAAAAGGTTATAGGTTACACAAATACATACAGCCAAAGTTGTTTCTTAAAAACAGTGTATTAATCTTGGTGCTCATTTTTTCTCATACTCCCAGAATGCATCCTGGCCAAAAGAATTGGAGGTTTAGTACTAATGGCAAGAGCTCCTCACCTGAATGATGCCCTCAGTTCTTATTTTAGGATTTCCTGCAGGACAGCCACCTCAGCATCTTCTCTCCATTTTATTAGTCAAATTTGGAGTATGAATGCAAATGTATTTGATGGCTTTGCTGGGAGGCCTGGATTTTGGATTCTTCACTTAAAGACTTTACGTTCATCCCTGAAAGAACACTGTGTATATGGATTGTGAAAATAATATGATGGCTCTTCTGGAGGTGGCTGTGGGATGTTACCCCATTGTCTTCAATCTTGCTATCTTGATGCTGATCCACTCACTTCAAGTGTAATACTGTTGGTTATAAATGTCTTCAAGTAAGCTTACAATTTTTGTTGTGTTAGTAGAGTTCTATACAGAATCCAATGGGCATGAATGGGATTATTTATTAGTTACTGTGACTGAGCCTCTCTATGAGAGGTCAAGCATCCTCTGCTTTCATGTGATTCTATGTCGTGACAACTTATTTCCTTTAATATTTAGCCTCCCCAACCCAGTTTCTCATCTCAGAAAAAGACGAAGACTTCAAAATCCAGTGTATCAGAGGCCAAAGAGTTATGGGAAAACAAGGTTACTCTGGAATATGTTTCAGAGGTGCTTATTTTTGATCCCTTGGTCTCTCATTTCCATGTTTTACATGTGCATGGCCAGATTGATGCTCTTGGAAGAATCCCCTATAACCCACTGCTGTGGAGATAATTGTCCTTGAAGTTCTGAAAACAAGGAGGACTGCAGTAAATTACTTTTTTGTACCTTCTAAGTACTTTTCTCAAAATGGAAGCTAAATATAAATATTCTATACAAGAAACCTTTCTACTGGAACATTAGAAAAGCTGTGGCAAGCTGGAAAAGCAATGTTAGAAATACAGATTTTCATACTTTTTACTATGTGAATGTCTGAGCCCTGGCACAGGCTTCTCAGAGAAGCTGGGAAATCTCCATCCTTTGAGATATGTGAAAGCTATCTGGACACAGTTCTGGACAGCCAGATTCAGGTCTAGGTGGTTCTGCTTGAGCAGGTAGGTTGGGCCAGATGACCTCCTTCATTCTGCCATTCTGTTCAATGTTCTGTTTGCTTCGCCTGAAGTAGACCAAGAATTCCTGTCAGGCTCTCACACTTATTTCCTGAGCCTCAGGTCCAAGTTTTCCAGTGTGTTCTCTCCTCTTTGCCTTGTTTAACTCTGTAGTAATATCTAGTATTTGTGGAAGGAGGGTGCAGATGAGCACCCTAATCACAAAACTATTGACCATTAGGAGGTCAATAGTACACCTTCTCCTGCAGTGTCTGAGTAGAAACTCCAACCTATCAAACACAGATGAGGCACTTTTGTGAGCAATCCTGCCTTTTGAAGGCTCACATTTTGCCTTGCATCAGAAAAACTCCCCATAAGCTCTACTCCTAAATAGTTTGTGTCATTTATTGTGACTTTTCTCTTTTTATTTGAAAACTATTCTGTGAGTCAATAGACCTCAGTATTAGAAAAACTTCTTCATATCAAGCTTGTTTCCCTTCCCAGAATCTACTGCTCTGTCCCTTCTTAACCCTCTCACCCTGCACATGAATTGTTGCCTATGAAATCATAGGGTAAAATATAACCTGCATTGAAGAGGGCTCCAGTAAAGCTCTGAGACAGCATCCATTCCCAAAAACAATAGAAGAGGGACACAAAAAGAAAAAGGGGTCTACTATGTGCCAAAAGCAATTTCTAGAAAACAAAAAATGGCTGAAGCATGCCAGTGTATTGAATGGGAAGGCTAATAGTGACTTCAGCTGTTGGATTAATATTTCCCTGGAAAGGTATACCCTTACAAGCCAGAAGAGGAGTTGAAAATCAACACTGAATATTAATGGTAAAGAAGGTTGTACATCTTAAGAACAACTGTATGCTCAAGAATTTGAGTTTTTCAGTGCCAAATAAAGCCGACATGTTAGGATGAATTTTACAAGATAAAACAGAGTTATACAAGCATGAGTTATTAACCAATGTCCTAATAAGAGACTGGAACAACCACAGAAAGAATTTTCAAATATCCACAAAGGGCATTTTTCCAGTAGAGACACAACAAGCTACACGGCTGTGCTGTACATTAGTGGTTGTGGCCTGACAAAACACTAAGGCATTGTTGCTATGGCAAATGCGTTGGCAAATGTGGTATCAGGCAACTATGCAATGACTCTAAACACGGCTTCTTTTTTGTCACATTAAAGCTAGCCTTTAGGGTTGGTTTTAAGCTGTACTGAGGAAAAACAAATCTGATAACTGATAGTTAATAAGCCTTTAAGCAAACAGTTTTACAGTCAACCTCACCTGTCTATTGCAGCAAGTGGCACACGCTGTGAGAGTAGGGCAGCCACACTTTCTCAGGAATGTACAGTTTATCTTCCCTTGAAACAGAAGTAATTAGCAAGGATGAGTGGTCTTCACCGCTGAAAATCAGTAGCAGTCTGCATCTCCTGAGGTTCAATCCACCCTCACCAGATTTTCTTTTTTTAACCTCTATATTATATGCAAAATTTGAAGAGAGGTGCCCAGTCAAAGGGAGAATAAAAGTTACTGCTCTGCAGGTGACACTTACTGGGCGTACTGTCCTCTAAATGATTCTCCTACTATGGGGAATTTTTTCAAATATGGGATATGGTGAAGCAGGGATAAAGGATCTAACTCTCAAAATATCATCCAAGGGTTGTTGTTCAGCTCTGTTTGGACCAGAAAGCAGTGCACATTTGGAAAAACAGAGGATACCAGAGACTCCAACTAGGTTTTGAAAATAGTCACCATTATTTTGGTCACTGTTTGGAAGGGAAAACATGAATGGTAGCATGTAAATACAAGGAATCCTGCTTAGTGAGATACACATTAATATTTTGAATTCTGGAGCATATGCAATATCCTGCTAAGCATTTTCATTTTCATGAAAGGATGATAACATTTCTACATAGAGAAGTGCACTAATACAGCTCCCAAGGGAAAGAGCAATTAATGGAGAAATAACCTGAAAAGCTGGCCTCACAGCCACACCAAAGAAGTCAATGTCTTCTGAAGTGACAGCAAAATACTGCATTCACAGGCAGTCCCATTGTGTTGAAAGGTTTTATTCTAAGAACTGCAAGTTAATTAGAGGAAAGTAGAAAGGCTGTCAGATAATGCTAAGCTTCATTAAATATTGGCTTCCTGGCAAAAAACCTGGCAAAAGACAGAGACAGGATGGATATGTTTGTTTTAATTGCTTTATGCTTTTAATACATCTTGGCCAACTTAAATACCAGCCTTCTACACAGATATAAATGACCAGGCATAAGGAACAGGATAATAGGGTGCATCACTGTCTTGGCATGGGTTTCATAAAGCCAAAAAAAAGTAATTAGCAAATATATTTTTGTTTACATCAAACTGGCAGAAAATGTAACAACAAAGTACCTTCAGTACAAACTAGGTACTGTCATAGAGCTAGGAAATAAGACATATGAAATGTGACAACAGAGTTAAGCAGAATGAATTTTTCCTCCAACTTGAATAAAGTCACCTGATTTTACTTTCTGTAGGCTTACTGGAATTTTTTTTTCTCTTTACAAAATGCTCTCTGCTATGTGAATAAAACTTTGGGACTTCAGAGAATCCAGCAGGATTTGGATGAAATCTGTAGTATCTGGGCATATATGGATGTCTGCTGAAGACTAAAGGGAGTAGCAGAACAGTAACAGGGCATGAGCTCAGAACAGCCATGCAATTCAGTACAGTGGTTTTGAGGACACTCAGATCCATAAATTCATTCTCATGGCTATTTCTACTGCATACAGATATGGTAATTAAGAAGAGCAAACCATTTCTAAGCAAGGTGCAGTACATTACAGAGAGGCTTACTCAAAAGTATTTAGGGGTTTGAAAGAAAGAAAAAAGGTTGCAAATCACATGTTTAGTACAGGCTAACAAGCAAAGCAAGAGTTCATGTCTGGTGTCCTTTACACATTTTTGGCTGTAATTCTGAGCTGCCTGACCATTTACATGCATTGTACTCAGCCATGATGCTCCTCTAATTTGCAGAGTATATCTTTATGGGATATCATGCATTGTTTCTAGAAAAATATTAATTTCTAAATCTACAAAATCTATGGTCATTTAACAGTATGAACCATATTGAGTGTTTAGTCAACAACTCCTGTGTGAAAAATCTTGACTTGATTTTACTAAATTGTCCCTTCCAGAGAGATTTGAAATACAGGTGGAAAAATTTCAAATTAGAGAGCATTTCCACACCCCTTTCTGAGTAGTTGCAATGCTTCACTGATGATTAATTGCACTTCAATTTCAAGTTGAATTTGCCTAGCTTCTGCTTTCAGAAGAATGTTTTCCCAAGGCTTTCTCCTCCATACTTTCCAGAAAATGTCAATTACTTCTTTTAGGGAACAATGCAAAATACTTATTCAAAATGATGGGATTTGGAGTGGACAAGGAGCAGTCAATACTGTGTGCTTTGGGAGGAAAATGATCTCTGACCTCAGGAATGGTGCAGCAAATTGCAGCCTCAGCTCTAACCTTCCCAGGAAAACTATACAATGGCAAAGTTGTGAATTGCAGCTTTGACATGTTTTTTCTATATACAGCTCTGTGCAGCCTTGCCCTTATCAATGACTGCATGCAAATCCTGTCTTTCAGTCAGATTGAGAGAACCTTCTTTGACAGACATTTAGGTACAGGAGAACAAGGAAAACAACTCCTCTCTTTTTGATGTTCACTGTGGAATTTGTCTAAAGCATATAACGTTTCCTTACAAATCTCCAGACATTGCCATCTGATTTTCCTGCCACGTGTGGCTCTGTTACTCTTTCTGGTTTTACATGCAGGAAATACCAAGCCTACTGCTTTGAATCAGGCATCTTGGAGGGAGGTCATCTTTGGTAATTTTCCATACCTCTAGCAATCTCCTGCATCCCTGTCCCTGCAGGGACATGGGGAGAGGGCACACAGCCCAGGGCATCCCAGGTGGGGCTTGCTGTACCCACCACTGTAACCCAGCATTGCAGGGCCACTTTTGGTCTCTCCAGGCTGTGCAAGGATCCCACAGCTGTGTCCCCTCCAGAACACTGATGGGAGCACAGGCAAGGCCCTGGAATTTTGTATATAAGATGGCTATACTGTGGTTTCTGTTGGCAAAGACCACTGCCTGCATGACCTTAGGGTGACAGGGTTACTCAGACTTCTCCCACTTTCACAGGGAAACAGCAAGAGGAGAGGGAGCGCATGGTCTTTTGGATGTCTGACTCATTCACCTTTCAAGCTAAACAGTAGGAAAGTAGGGAAGTTTCTAGAAAGAGAGCATCCCGAGGAAGATTGAATCATATTACATATGTACAAAGTTAGGTTGACAAAATCACACTAGTACTTTTTATCTAAGTGATAAATTTTGTAATCCACTGCTAATTCAATGGCTAGTGCCCATCCACAGAACAGTGTTCTATCAGGATTACATTACCCTATGGAACTGGGCATCAGGTAAAAGCAAGAATTTGTCTTCTGAGGAAAACCAAAGATCTCTTCATATCCCGAGTCAAAGTACAAAAGGATCCTTGCATCCAGAGTAGCAGGGCTGTGGCAGCACACACATTTCCACGTATGCAGGGACATGCACTCTTGCCTCTCCCTGTTTGTACAGCAACTGAGGAGGCTCTGCCTATGGACATCTTCCATACTGGTAATGGAATGGGTGGCTCAATCCCATGGCTGTAGTGGTGTGAAAACACCGTGCACAGGAAGTATCTCACTGCAGGAAGCTTTTCATGCCAGCATTACAAACACAAAAGTGTACACTGGCGCACAAGTCTGACTAGCTCTGCCATGCATCTCCTAGCAGGGACCTCTGTTTCCTAAGTTAGAAACTGACCTGCAGTCCAACTAGAAAAGTTACCCCTTCTTCTTGGTCTGGGGATGGCATTTTTCACTCTGAATGACTGTGAGCATCTCACTTGCCTTGTTCCATTGGTGTCATCATCAATGACAATCTGCCCTTCCATAATTTACAGTGAAAGTGCACATATAGCTGCTTTTCTTATTAAGTTTTCTTATTAGTTCAACTGCTTTTAAGTCAGAAAAGTCTGTCCAAGAATACGCCATTTGGAGTTGCCTGAATTTCTTTAGGGGTTTTTTGATCTGTTTTGTGACGCCCTTCTCTTCCCTGTCACCAAATCATGTTAGGTGGAACTAGATACATGTTCTGTAATTCTTGCTTAAATAATAGAATGTGGGTGTTTTTTTCAGTTTCTCAGTTGATGAGTGCCTGACAACACATGCCATGGCACACAAGGCAAAACACCTTTGGTCAGGGAGACAATTCAGGAGAGTTGTCTTGGAGACATGGAACAAACATCGTATTCCTGAAATTTCGAGCAGCTATGGGGTGGGGTGCAAGTTCACAACAAATAAATCATCTGAAGCTTGGGAATCTAGGATAATAACTTCTTCTTTCTTTAGTATTTTTTTTCCTGGGGGTTATGTTATTTATTCAGTCTGTGGTGTCCCTCAGGCTGGTGAAGATCTCGAAGATAAGTTTTCTAGTAGATCTCTGTCTGTGCAAATGGAAGAGGTTTGTTTAAGGGTGTTATATTGTAAAAAAGAATGATGTGGGTTATTTGTTATCAAGATGAGTCTAACAAGCCAAGAATATTCTACTTACATAGTGTAAACCAGGAAAAAATGGACAGTACTTTGTAAAGGACTGTTGTGAAACTGTATGTCCATTTTCATGCTTCACCTGAGTTGTCTGGTTCTGCCAGGTTGGGGAAAGCCACTGAAATCTTCACTAAGGGCTGCTGTGCAGGCACATACACATCCTTTTTTTTCTATTGATGTCCTGTTCCAGCACATGCTTGTGTCCGACTTGGTGGTGACAAGTGCTCTGCTAGTGCTTGGGAGAGGATGGAAATAAGGCTCAGAAAGATTCTGCAAACGTTTTCTCCCAGGGTAAGAGTCGTCTTGTGTTCAGTATGAGAAGTTACTCCTGGGATTTTTGTTTAAAAGGATAACCTTGTTTAGATTCAGAAAATTTCTATCTTTTTCTCATCTATTTAAACAATCACAGCAGGCTACTGCTTTGTGAGCCTGTGTTCATTAGAGATTATGTTTTATTAGATAACCTTCAATTAAGTTGCATCCAAGGTCATGGGTGAATGCAGCTCTTCTCTACACCTCAGTTTCCATGTTGTGAAAACACCAACTGTGAAAAAATGAGAAAATAAGAGTGTCTCAGGACTGCATGCTCTGCTACCTGACTTCTTGCCTGGCTGACCACCAGAATGAGGTCTACTACTCCATAAAGCAGAAGACTGGAAAAATAAGAGGTCTCAGAGCCAGATAATCAAGAATCAGAATGTTGAAAAATGAGACAAAATGAGAGGTCTCAGAGCCAGATGATCAGGAATTAGTATGTTGAACAATAAGGTATTTAATATCACCACTCAGAAATACAGGGAAGAGAATTAGATCTTAAGTCCCAACCTATCATGGGTACAGGCACCTACCTCTTGGGCACAAGTTGCCTGGCAGTTTTTCGTTGAACCTACCCCTCCACTCTTCTCAGGTAAATTCTTAGACAAGATTTGCCATAGGAACTCAGTTGGATCATTAAGGTTATACTTTTTCTCCAGGGCAATAAGACTAAGGCTATTTAGGTTGTTCAAGGTATTGGTTTTTGGTTTTCTTTTTGTTTTGGTCTGTTGGACCCTCCAATCAGAGTGTCCTGATCATAAAATTACGGGCTGAATACAATCTGAGATGTGCTTTGGAAATGAGGGCAGATGAGCTTGTTGAAGCTCCTCCATGTTTGGGAAGACTTAGTAGATGTGTGATTTAGTAGCTAGACAGCTGGTTTTGGAGGGTGAAGCCATAGAATTAGTCAAGAGAACACAGCTTCTGCATGCTGTGTTCTCTTGACTGTCATTGTTCTGTGATGATCTTGAGCTAATGTGGTGTAAAGATTATGGTAGATTGGGCTCCTCCACTGGCACAGACAGAGGTATCTGGCTTGTGAGTGCCAGGAGGATGCAAGCATGGGCCAACAGAGGGAGACACAGGCTTTTAAGGGTTGGAAACATAATTTCTAATTGGAATACTTAAATCTAGCTTGGATTCATACAGATGTTACACTAAATATCTATGTGCATTTCCAGGCTTTCAGCACCAGATGAGACAAGTGTTAAAGGATAACAACTTCAGACTTAGGCAAGATTTAAGTATTAAGAGCCTTTTGTGGCTCTATTCCCAAGTCATTTGGAGTAATTATCTGCCTATTCTCCAGAGAAAATGAAGAGCATAAGAAGACATATATAGAAGATCAGCAGTTTCCCATTAATCACTCTCAGTAAGGCTTGTAGATGTAAGAAAACCTGAGCATCATCCCCTGTATTCATTTCCCTGGATGCTAATCTCATCTGCAGACTGGTTTGGTCTCTACTGCACTTCCCAAGTTTTGCTGGGATCTCATCCTAGAGGAAGTCTTCTGCATTTTTTAGGATAGATCTCTTATTGCCATGTGCTTCCAGCATATTGATTGTCCACAGTAGACATAGGGAACATCATCTAACATGGACACATGGAGCTTCACATATGATTCATCTGCAGAAGAATGTCAATACTAGAAAAGAAATGGTTGCAGCCACAGGAAGAGCATGTTGCCCTCTAAGAGGGCCTTTACACAGAACAGAATATCTTTGCTCTGGTGCAGCTCATTTGCCTTCAGTTATGGTGCAAAATTTACACTTGTGCAAAAGGAAAAAAAGGAGAGGTGAAGCCAAACATTTATTCAAATTAATCTTTTGCTCTTTTCTTTTGGAAATATATATTTGGTCTGAAAAAAAACCAAACCAGAGTAATTTTGAGAATTTTTAAATATTCCTTTCGAATGCTTATATCTATTTGCCTTTCTTGTCCAGCACATCCCAAGGCCTTAACTTTAATCCAAAGATGCTGTAATATTAGAAAAATGAATCAGTCAAGGTACTTCCAGGTTGAGTTTTAGTTAGTGGGTAAGCCAAATTGTCCTTTCAAAATTATTTTAATCAAGATACCCTAGACTGAACATTAATATAAATATGCCTGTGCAAGTATGATGGTTATTTTAGGAGACTATCAAGTAAATCTAATGAAATGCCTTTGCAACTCTCTCATGCCTTTAGTAAGTAAATATTTCTACTTTGGGAGTGAGGAATGGGAAGGGCAAAAGTTAGAAATAAATGTCCTTAATAAAACATAAGTAGAAGGTTTGTATTGTTTCAGGTTATTTTAAAGGACTGCTTTCTATTAAAGCACTGGAAAGCCTACAAAGTAAATAATTCATGCAGCCTGAGTTGATTGGAAAGTGTTTTGATGCAGTAAAACTTCATTCCATAAAAAAGAACATACAATTTTTATAGGCTTCTGGATTAAGATGGAAGAATATACCAGTCACTGAACCTGTTATTTAAATGACTTTTCTATAACACTAATCCCATCTTAATTTATAGTGTGATATTTCTTCAGATGTGATAATGACTTTCAGATATTTTAACACCATCAGTTTTAGATGACTGCATTAAACTGCCATTAATTAGAGCCACATGTTATTTTTGTTACAAGGACTGTTTAGAAAGGCTTGGTAAGTTTCATGAAAACTAAAATACCTCAAGAATTATTAAAAACTCTCTTGGCAACAGCTGAATTCACAGCTGGAAGAAAAGGCATAGTTTTACCCCTATGCTTCTGTGACCAACATCGATGCTTGAGTAGAGCACATTTGCTCTGTCTGTCACTGCTGAGGTCCAGGGCATTGATGAGTGCCCTGGAATAGCAATTGAAGTTGTTCTACATGGGAGATCACTAGATCTACATGTGAGATCCACTGAAGTCTGAAGAATTCAGATCTCACTCAAATAAACTAACTTTAGTGGACTGTCTGTCCTTCCCTTCAAAAACTGAATGTGGCAGAACGCAGCTGCTATCATTCCTTGGTACTACCAGAGAAGGCTCTGTCCCATCCAAAACTGGAATAATAACTTTTTTAAAAAAATCAGCTTCATCAGCAAAATTGTATTTCCATTAGATAAGCAAATATTTTGTGGTAGTTGCAAATTAGTTTAAGTTTAAAGTTATTTTTTATGCTATAATTAATCTGTAGCAAGTTTGAAAGGAAAAAAAACATTCAAAACCATTGAAGATGCTTAGTCTGATAGCTTCAATTCTCCTTTTTCATTGTTTTATTATGAAACTAGAAATTAGCGGAAAGTGACAGTTCCACAAGAAACATTGGGTTCCACAATAGTGGAAGATTTGAGTAAGTTTTTCATGAATCCTCTTAGTCTTCCCCATAGTTTGTGTTGCAATGTCTGTGTCAGTACAGATGTGCAAACAGAACTATAAGATGTCTCCTCAAATCCTCTTCCAGTGAAGACCAGAGGGAAATTTTTGCTCCCCTGATATGACCCCTGATGTCCCTTGTACCCGAATTGATCACTCCAGTGAAACAACAGGGAAAACTCCCTCTAAATAATTTTTAAACACTATTCTTTGTCTCAGTAAGACTTTTATTACTAAGCCTCCTTACTCCAGCGAAGTAAGTGGGTAAGTACTTGTTTACAATTACATGTTGATGCTCCATTACAGTTGTGAAATAAAACCAAAGGATTTATGCAACTTTGTCTTTTCTTTTACTTGAGATTTTCTAATTTATCACATTCAATGGTCTGGAGGAAGGTACATCCCAGTTTCATCAGATCCCCTTAAATTGTATTATTTTTGAAGAATGAATACATTCAGACAATGGCACCAGGGGTTGCAGGTTGATCAAAATTCCACCCCATTGGGTGGGGGAAGCTTTTTTTAAGGTTTGATTTTATTTCTCATTACCCTCCTATGGTTTGATTTGATAATTTTCAAGGGTTACTGAGTCAATGGTGAGCTTTGTGACTGTATGTTTGTGTAGATCCACGTTTGTGTAGCATGGATTTGGTAGTGGGGGGACTACAAAAGTGGCTTCTGTAAGAAGCTTCCTTTATATCTGATGGAGCCAATGCCAGACAGCTCCAAGGTGGACCCGCCCCTGGCCAAGGCCAAGCCCATCAGCAATGGTGGCAGCATCTCTGAGATAAGGTATTTAAGAAGGAGAAAAGAGTTACTCTGCAACTGGGAAAGAGCATCTGGAGACGGAAATGAGACTGTGTGACAGAAAAAACTCTGCAGACACCAAGAAAGCCAGGGAAAAAGGAGAAAGAGGAGGTGCTCTAGGTGCTGGAGCGGAGATTCCTCTGTAGCCCAAGATGAAGGTCATGGTGAGACAGGCCATGGCTCTGCAGCCCATGGAGATCTACAAGGGAGCAGATAATCCACCTTCAGCCCCCGGAGGAGCCCAAGCCAGAGCAGGTGGATGCCCAAAGAAGATTGTGACCGTGTGAAGCTCCTGACAGGACCTGTGGATGTATGAAAAGAGGTGCCCATACAAGAGCAGGTTTGCTGGCAGGACTCGTGACCCTGTGGGGGACCTGTACTAGAGCAGTCTGCTCCTGAAGGACTACACCCCATGGAAGGAAACTGTGCTGGAGCAATTTGTGAAGTGCAGCCTGTGAGAAGGAGCTACATTGGAGAAGTTCCTGGAGGACTGTCTCCCACGAGAGGGACCCTATGGTGGAGCAGGGGAGAAGTGTGAGGAGTCCTGCCCTGAAGAAGCAGCACCATCAGAGACAAGGTGTGATGAACTAACTGCAGGCCCCATTCCTGTCCCCCTGCACTGCTGCGAGGAGGGAGGTAAATGTGGGAGTCAGGTTGAATCTGAAGAGAAGTGGTGGGATTGGGTGGGGGAAGCTTTTTTTAAGGTTTGATTTTATTTCTCTTACCCTCCTCTGGTTTGATTGATAATAAATTCAACTGATTTTCTCAAGTCAACCTGTTTTGCCCATGACTGTAACTGGTGAGTGATCTCTCCCAGTTCTTACTTTCTCTCCCTTGTCCAGCTGAGGAGGGGAGTGACAAGAGTGGCTTTGATGGGCGCTTGTCATCCAGCCAGGGTCAAACCACCACAGTGACACAGGTCTTGATGGATTTTCTGTTATGAAATTTCACTCTGGGGACAAATGAAAATGATTCTTATATTGTGGTTATGTTGTATCCCATCAACAATTCAGCACAGACAATAGGAGGAATCATGTTCTGCCTTCTTGGTGCTTCTAATATCTGGTGTGCTGACAATCAGGCCAATAAATTGATGGGATGAGCAGATTCTGACCTACTCTCTCAGGAGTTCTTCACTCTTAATTAAAAGTCATGGCTGCTATTAACACCTGCCAAAGTGATAATTGTGTACCTGTGCGCATGAGTTCATGTGCATGCATATATCAGTCATATTTGCTTCTCATCTTAGCTAAAGCTTGTTTTGCAGCTGTCATGAATGTTGACTTAAAACTGCATGAGAAAGAAGTGAGAAAGACTGGAGCTATTGCCCAATGAAGGAGTGTGATAATTTATTGATCTTGGATCCATGTGAAGCATTATACTGTTAATAAGAGAACTTATTGAAAAAATAAGCATGTTTTTATTTTATAATCAGTGCACACTCTGGGAACAAATGAGTTTCCTACCCCTCAAGCTGCCTCTCTGACTTCTACTGTATAATGTCTTGCTCTCAACTCAATATACTCCATTGTCAAATAACATGAGCTCCCTCTGGCTTTTCCTGGGATGTTTTCTGAATGGAGTTTTAAAAATTAGTTTACAGCTTTCTCTTCTAATTTTACTTCACTTCTCTGGTTGTACCTGTTTTAATTCAGTTCTGAGCATTTCTAGAACTTGTGTGTTAAATTAGAAAGTATAACCTTAGAAAGGAATTTTTTAAACTACCTAGTTGTATTCCTACTTAAGATAAGAAATAAAAAGAATAAAATAGAATAATAACACATGGTAATCGTTCCAAATAGAGGTTAAGGATCATTGGAACATATAAAGGGAGGTCAATAAATATTTTCATAACTAGATTAACTCTGTCAACCCGTCTTGAAGAACACACACAACAGAATTTCTTTTTTTTTTTTTCCAGACTATTGGTATCTTGCGTGGACTTCAAAGACTTTTATGTGTAGGGAAAAATTGGAGATTAAATGATCAGTAATTGCAACTAATGCTAGAATGGAAATTACTTTGTCAGCCAACACCATTGACTGTATTTGTTCTGTGCTGATTCACAAATCCTACTGTGGAATTGGTTCTCCTCACAGAGGCATTTTCACCCCACTAGGCTTTTCAGTCATGAAAAAAAAAATATGCCGGTATGATTTGACAAATTCATATGCTACAACAATATGCAGAAAATGTTCAAAAATAATGATATGCCTAATGAATGAAAATGATAACAATTCTAAAAGGAGAAAAGTAGATACATAAAATCCTCTCTTTCATTATCTCAGTCAACAGTGAGAAACATTTTTATAAGGTAATTGGATGTGATCAAGCCATTTCATCTTAGTCTAAAAAGGTAAAAAATATTGACTATTTAGCATTCAGAACATTTCTTTTAATCTGTCACCCGTAAACAACTGTGGCTCATCATTTTCTCATTCCTCTATAATATATTCATCCAGTAATCACCACTCAATGTAAGTATAGCTAAGTTGATGGATACTTCCACCAGAAGGTAAAGAAAAACTATTAAGCTACTCATACTCTTATTTATTGACTAATCATTCTCATATGCCATTTCCTTCATTATCTCATTTTAAGTATTACCTCTTGATCTGCTGAAACAGAAAGGCTACATTTCTCTCCCCTGAGCTCTGGGAGAATAAATCAACAGCTGCAAATTAGGGGATTCACAATGAAGATTTGAGTCTAAGTCTCCTGCATCTCAGAAACACACCACGCAGTGGGCTGTAGACTGACCAAGAGGATGNTCATTGTTAGTCTCTTTGTGTTCCCATGACACTCTCACCTCTGTAAGTAATTTTTGTTTGGTGCACTTTGTTGGCCAGCAGAAGTTGGCAAATGAAAACTTTGCCTGTATCTGAGGGCTTAGCCATTTTTCCAGAGCCAGATTCAGAAATCAGCAACTAATTTATACACTTGTTCAGGAGAGACCTTGCTGCCAAAGGATGTGTTCATTACATTATGAGCATTCCAGTTTTCATGTTCATACTACACCACTAACAGTGCCCCTCTGGTGTGGGAAGCGTGAGGAGTGTTCCCAGGATCCTGATGTAATATTTGGTTTGTCCAGTCAGTGTTAATGCCAAGGCTGGCAACATGTTGTTATGGCCAGACCACATTGTCAAAGCAAATCCAACATGTTTTTACTGGGCTATGAAAATGTTGGTTGACAGTGGGAGATAGGATTATGGTGTGTAGCACAACACAATATGTACAGGCAGAGGTTTTCATGGGTGAAGAAGCCTGTTTATACTATGACCCTTGGCTGAATGATTCAAAAGATGGTATTTAGTGATGAGCGAATGAGATGGTTATACAGGAAGGGATTGCCATGGCTTGCGAATAACTCTCGATAGTGCTATTCAATACAGTTACACAGATGATGGTCAGGTTTTAAAAGAAAAAGGAGAGGAATAGGTGGTAGCCTGGAACTAGCCAAGGCATATCCTTGCTGCAATAAAGAGAGGAATGAATCCTGAGCAAAGCTTTGAGAAAGGGAATAAAAACCTTGAATCTACAGGCAACAGATTTCTACTTCTTCAATTAATAGGATTTGTGTGTTAAGGAACTGCAAATAAAAACTTTTGCTTGTGATTCAGTCTCATGTAAGGGCCTGTGAAATTCTGTACCTTTCAAAAAAAGATCAGATCAGATAAAACAAACAGAGGGTTTCTCCACCAAAAAGAACTAGATGTAAGAGCTCTTCACAGAGTGTTTCCATATATCAGCACATAGATCTCTCTGATCATGAAACTATTCAATGACACTCTCCCTTTTTCCTCTAGACAAAATGTAAACAAGCTTCTCAAAGAAAGGTTTCTTTCATTTCCTACCTTTTTTTTTCCTTCCCCTGAAAAGGTTAACTTATTTGCAAAACCAAAATGTTTTCTGATAAGAAACCATTCTGGAAAAATGCTTCACCAAGTATGCATACCACACACTTTTTTTTTTAAACATAACCTTTTCTGTAGGCATACACTTCAACAAAAGCAATCCACCTTCCTTCTGTTGACCTATATCAAATACCTTACTAGAAAAGATTCAGTCATGCATATTTCCATCTCCTAACTTCACCTTTCAGTGTATTAAGCCTTTTAATCTCCCTCTCTCATTCAATGTCCAAACCAATTATGTCACCTGATTCTATATCTTTATTGAATTTTACATCACTCGCCCATAAATCATTGGTTATTGTTGCACTGTTTGGGTCTCTGCCCACGTCCTTCTCAGACCGTGGGCATCATTTAGACTGAAGATATTCATGCATCTAGACAAACTCTCTCTAGACATCCACCAGTGTATCCTAAAGACAGACTGTGAAAGAAGGAGGAAGAAATAATGCAAAAGGAAAGAGCCTGTTTGCATTTTGCAGCTGAAGTTATTTGTAAATTGCACTGTAAACTTTCACGAAAGACTCAATCTAGTCTGAAGGGTTTTATCATCACAGTTACAAACAATTTTTTCCATTGAGTACATTAAAAGAGCAAAAAGGATTGTAACTGGTATCAGTGCAGGTGTTATTGGAGCACTGCATTTCTTCTGTTATCTGCTCCTTGCAGGACAAGTGCTAGTGTGTGGTGGCTGGAGGGAATTCTTTTCTCACAAGTCTTTTGTAGATGGGCAGCAAATGGCCCTCAGCTCCTACTAGAACATCTTTATTTTCATTCTCTGTCCACAAGGAGGCAATGCATTCCGCCCTTATTAGTTTCACAGTGATTCTTGCCTCCTCTCTCACTCTTCTAACAACACAGGAATTCTTAATGGTAAAGAAAAAGTCAACATTTATTTACCAAATCTGAATGGCAACAATTTTGGGGAAAAAAATGATGGCATATGAAGCTGCTTTTGTGCATCAAAATTTTGCCCCACTTCAAGGTACTTCACTATATCTTACCTGGGGTTTCTTTAGTACTTCTAACTGTGAAAGTTCTGAGTGAGGGTTTATAAAATCTCTCCAGCTTTCCAGATGGTAGTCTGAGCCCTGAGGGCCTTCCCCTTACTCTTTCCACACCCCATAGATCTCTGAGTTTGGTTTAAATCTCTAAAGTTCAGTGCCTAGGGTCATTACTAAGTGGAGGAGCATTGGAAGGAACACCTCCTGCACTCTTAAGAGATCAAAAGCTGTTCTCTTGGACATGCCTATAAATCCTTGCTGTCTCCCTTCCTCACCCATGAACACTTACTGAGTCCTTTGTCTCAGAGGAAACAGAAAGCAATATAGAGAAAGTATAAACTGAATAGCAGAAGGTATGTTTTTGTCAAAGATATGAACTGCAAAATCTGAAAGTCCTGAACATTTTACCCCTTCACTTCACCAGACTTTTTTTATCGTCTTATACAGACAGATAGGTTTGAGACAGTACATTTTAAATCAACTCTAATGTATTTTCCCATTTTTCCCAATCCAAAGAAAAGAAGAATTGGCCTTGTTTGGAGTTTTTTTTGTTGTTGTTTTGGTGTGGTGTTTTTTGGGGGGGGGAGGGGGTTTGGATTTTAGAACAGACCTCCTAAAAAAGTTTTTCTTTCAAAAGTTCATGCAAATTTAGTTCAATTTCAGTAAAGCTCTATGCAAATATTCTTCCTGCAGGATGGAAGCCATCGCAATGGGCTTAGGTAAGCCACTTTCAAAATGTATTATACAAAACAGAATTAATTCTTCAAGTCTGTCAGTACCATAGTACAGTGGTACATTAGGGTATCCAAGTTTACTTGGGTGCTGGAATATATATAATCACATCAGTATGGATGTCTATCCCAGATGATGAGCTTCCCTGAGAAACAGCATCCATTAGCACAGGTGAGCTGCTGCAGGAGTACAGCAATATGGCTTCTGGCTCGTGAGCCTGGCTGAGAAATGCTGTATGGCATCACTTTGAGCAGAGGGAAATATACCCTTTTAGTTCTTAGAACTGAAAAAGAGTTTCAACTGAATGAAGTTTAGCTCTGCAGTCCTCAAACTCCGAAGATTTGCTTCTTTGCAGTAATTGCTTCATCACTGCAGTGGGGAATGAGGGCACCACCCCAGTATGAGAATGTCTGATTACACTCAGCCAGCTTAAATTCCAATTTAATTTTACACTAATTTGGATCAGCTTCCCCAAGTGTTCCTCAAGTCCACTATGAAAGAAATGAATTTTGTGTTCAAAGGGAGCAACTCTGCTTTAGACAAAGTAGCTGATACCTCCATCATAGTGATCTCCATATGGTGCGTGAATGAATTACAGGGAGAAATGAATGAAACAACTCTGTGTGGACAGACTACAAGACTGCCTTGTAGTCTACCTACCTGATGAAATCTTAAGAAGAACTAAGCCCTATGTTCCTCTTTGCTTAAATAGGTTTGGAACATGACAATAACAAAGCCTTTCAGTCAGGCAATGCAAGCATGTGAACATGATTAGCCTGCCAGATCTATCCATCTCTATCCAAAGCTAATTAAAAGGCAGGCCTTTTGTTGGCACTTTGTTTTAATTTTTTTCAAGAAATATTCTGTTAGAAGGATATAGAAGTTAAGTCTGAGAACATGCTTACTTTTGAAACAGACTTGATCCTAGAATTGCAAAGCCAAAATGCACAGGTGCCCAGCTACATGGCAAGGAAACCTGAACACTGATACCACTGAGAACCTCAGTGCTCCCCAGACCATGTATTGGTCCATGAGGACCTACATCCTACCTCCCACCAGATATCTCCCCTGGTGGCAGGTTAATGATACACAGCCTGGTGGACCCAGGATTAACCACAAAGAAGCCCAGACACTTTCAGAGACCCTGTAGTGGAGCTGGGAGAAAGGCAGGACACAGATTATGTGCGATATGGGGACATCATTGTAGGATATGTATCTTCACACGATGAAATTCTGGAAAGTCTCCAGCATGACTCCTCCAGAGTGGGAGGATGCTGATGCCATGTGCCATAGTGGCTCCTTCTGAGCTCCCTGATAGCATCTGTGAGAGCAAAAACTCCTGTTTGATGCCTGTACTTGCTTTGCTTTCTGCCTGCCCCTGTGCTATGAAATTAAGCAGAATAGAATTGATGATCTGCTGAGGGGAAGTCATCTTGTCAGTACCTATCTACCTATAGCTTGAAACTAGCTGAGTAGGGGCTGAGGGATGTCCTCCCTACACTGGCTATTTGCCTTGCTTAGATGAAGGATTAATCTTGCTCTGGCTCACTGCACCAATTGGGGGAAAACATAATGTTGTAAATGCAGACCCCTCAGAGATCAAGATTCTCCACCTTCCTCACAGAATTATCATATAATCAAAAGAGTAAACCAGTCAGAATTCTTATTTTTATCCTACTTTTCTCAGTTAAAAGATTATCAACTCAGCCTCATAATTCAACAATAATAAATGCATAAAACATCAAACATCCTCTAAGGAGTTTATAACCTACACAGGGTGAGATGTTATTGTCTATTTCCCTTTGCCTAGTCTCCTGTGAAATGCATAGACTTCATAAACAGGCCATGAACTGCACATTTTATTATTAGTCATATTCGACTTATGTTTTCACATAGTCTCCTTACTCCTTCTCCTTATCAGTTGCTCTGACTTTGTATCCCAGATTATGCTAGGGTTTTTTTTCTCTTTCCTCTAATAGTCTTTTTATTTGTAATTTTCATGTTTTGTATTTGCTTGTATCCTTGGATTCCCCACCTCGTTCACCTCTCTACATCTTTATTCTTTGTGTCCTCTATCACCTATATGTAAGTTCCTCTCTTCTCTTTGCTTTGACATTTCTTGGTGTTTGCTCTTGTATCACTGCTTGAGTGGTCCTACAGTCTTTGCTGTTCCATCACTGGATCCTCCACCATGACAACCCCAGAGATACAACATTCACGACTCTCTCACTGTGCATCTCCAAGTGATGCTGGAGAAGGCTCCTGTACCCAACAGAGTCCATACAAGCACTCTTCCCCAGGCCATCAGCACTTCAAAAAGTGAACACTTCAAAAAGTTTTTCTGCAGATGCTCTAAGTAGTGCCTTCAGTCAAGAGCTTGCTCTTCACCATGTGATGTTCTTGATAACCAGTAACACCAGTATGAAATAGGGAGAATTATGGGAAAAATTTAAATGTGAGATGGTACAGAAGGGAAGATGATTTTTATTTACAAGCTACCTAATCAGGTTGACTTTATACACCTGCACTCCTTCTCTCTGAAACATAAAGCTTGTGCTCCCACATCCCCATCCTCACGAGCAGCGAGATGTATGTGCACTAATGGCCCACACTCAGTGGACAGGACTGTGACTGTTGCATCCTCATGAATCTGTCTGTGGGGTTTCTTTTGACTGGTGGCAGCAAATGACAGTTTGGACGTTTGGACATCCCCTTATACCCCTTAGGAAACGTGAGCTCTTATGGAGTGGTCCCTATCCCAAGCATGGTGCTGGCTTCAGGACTATAAATCTGTCTAAGGTTTATAAATGTTATGTAAGTCAGCAGCCTAAGGGTTTATGCCCATTCTCTGTTTTTCCTTGTTTGGAAAATATCTGTCTTCCTGCTAGTTTCATGGGAAAGCATATATATGCTATATGTGATCTGTTGCCAACCTAACAACCTAACAATCCTAACAACCCTCCTGTTGTTAGGATGTGGGGTCTGCTAGAGAGTCATCTGCCCTGGGGTCTTCTTATAATGCAAATTTTCTTGGCTTGGTGTAGCAATGTGTCCCCATTTTACTGCTAGAAACAGTGTCCTGAGTGCAGTATGACAAGCATGGTGCTCTTTGTTATCATTACAGACATTTTTAAAAATCCTTATTTTGCTGCTTCTTCCCCTGCTTAAACACAAAGCTTTTCAGTCATACTGCATACACATCAATCTTAATAGTTTTGTTACAAAACTCTACAAAGACACCAATAAAACTAATTGCTCAACAGAGCAATGTACTTTAGAGATAAATTATGAGAGAGAAGGAGAAGACACTGCATAAAACACCATAGGACAAGTCTTTATAGATATTTAGAAACCTGATTCTGATGCACTTCTTCAGTATTAATTCGTGTAGTTTCTGTATTAATTCACCGAATCAATTCATTTATATCATTCTCAGCAGAATAAAAAGACATAAGCACATGTGTGTAACATGGTACTACAAGACACGTCTTAGACTGAGAAGCCAAACTAATTTTTCTAAGAACTGAATACTGACTGTAAGGCATTGGACTGAACAGTAAATGTTATTGACCTCTCAGGAATGAATTGAAATATCCTCTTTTTGAAATTGTGGATCCTGGCAGCTGGTTTGACAGGAAGAGGATGTACTTCTAACTACGCAGGTTTTTTTGAGGCTGCTTTCAATATTGAAAATGCAAAGATACTTTGCATCTCTCCTGGAAAATTTCAATCAAACTGTGCCTGAAATGTTATACATCCAGTATATACTGATGAACAGATGAATGCTTATATTATTACTAACCAGTGCCATGTATTTAAAAAGATTATACTTTAATACTAGTTTATCTACACCAGTTTTATATCTTCTAAGAATAAAATACTCCATGATTTGTTTTAGTGGCATTGCTGGCACCTGCAGGGTAGAGCACAGCTGTGAGAGTGCAGAATGTAAAGAATCCTTGGAAAGTCTTTCATTATGTCCTGAATGCTAAGTGCATTGACAAATGGACTGTGATTGAATTTCTTAATCAAGAGATAGAATAATTTTAGAAACAGAATAGTCTTCCCAGGTTGCTATCAAACCCATTGCAAATGCAGGTCTATCTTGTTATTTTGTCCTTCACACATCTTAAAAGCATAGGAAAAATCTGAGAAAAATAGGAAAATGGCAATAGAAGAGACAAATAAATTAAGATTTTTCATTACTTGTAAGGAAAAAGTCTTGGAAAATTAGAAGACACAGAAAAGACAGCAAAACTTCAGTCCCCTATAATACTTTCTCTGATGCAAAATTGGATGAAGAATAAAGAGAAGGCTGAGTTTAGTCCAATGTACTGA